>OW387026.1:50077365-50179865 GCA_936439885.1 Nowickia ferox
ACAAATTTATCCAAAAGCGTTCCAGATAGCAATTTTTGTGCAATTTTGAGAGCGAATGAGGGAGTAATTTTTTTCATTTTCTGTACAAAGTAGTACGAACTTTTTCTTCTAGTTCGGACTAGAATTAAATAATCAGCGGTTTCTTGCTTATATATGAAACTAAAAAATTTATCAGAAAAAAAGTTTTTACATACAAATTTATTACAAAGCAAAATGGGAGTTTTTTTGAACAAAGTTTAAGTAGTAAGTACATTTGTGCATATTTCTCAATTTCTTTAATATAAAAAATGCTTTTTATGATTTTTTAATAATTCACGTAGCTTCTACTTTTTTTAGAGATTTTTTTAATTTACTTTTTACAGGTGTTGCCCATGATGCGCAACCAAAATCACTAAAATAAAATTTAATTTAAAAAGTAAGCAGCACTAGTATTTCAAGATGAACATTTATGGTTTTTTGCGTTCCAGCTATTTTGGACAACTTTTGCACATTCTCATTATTCCGAACTTGTACGAAATCTTGTGGAACATACCTAATATCTTGCTTGGTTAATGAAAAGAGAAAACATGAGAAAGGCAGAAAATCTACTAACAAAATTTTTAATGAAACTGATGAGTGCTACAGAGGCAGAAAAATAAGGGAAAACCCGAAGCTTTCCGCTCAAAAATATACTATAGAAGCTAAAAATTAGCTTAACAAAACATGTAGTGCAGAAATTATTCGCCGTGAAGTTCAAAACTATAGTTTTAATGGTAGAGTATCGCGGTAAAAGCCCCCTATTAAGAATCAGTCATGCAACGTACCTAAAATTCGCTAAATATCACATTACCAAAGGCTCCAGCTTTTGGAAGCTAGTTATTTTTGCGGATGAGTCTAAGTTAAATATCTCCGGCTCGGATGGCCAAACTTATATTTGATGTAAACCAAGTACAGAGCTGCATAATAAGAACTTAAGAGGCAGTTAAACATGATGGTGTTAGTGACATAGTGTGGGTTTGTATTTCATCAGGTGGGGTAAAAACTTGCACTTTATTGAGAGTACAACCTACAAAGATATGTACATAGACATTCTAAAATATAATGTAATGCATTATGCCGAAAAGAAAGCAGTATCGTGTCTATCAGGACAACAACCTGAAACATAGTACAGCCATGGCTTATTTGGAACTGTTCCAATTTATGCAACCGCTGCACTATAGAAAATTTCACCAATTTTTTTGGCCAAAAGTAAAAATTTTAACTTTTGCAGTTTATTTTTTTTGCTTTAATATAATGAAAAATATAACAAAGTAAACATAGCTTTTTAAATTAAAAAAAAAATTAATTTCTGTAGTTTTAACAGTTGTTTTGATTACGATTTCTAAACCAGTTATCAGAAAACCTTTAAGTGCAGTGAATTTTGGGACATCTTCTAATAAAAGTTTTCGTAACAAAAATTAAAAAATGGGAAATAATGCCGAAGGTACTTTTACATTCTTTAGCAAAATGTTGGTAAACTCCTCTATAAAATCGATTAAATTGGAAAAATTACAGTGACCTTAAAATGAACTAATGGAATTATGAGTTAGAATTTTATATAGACTTACAAAAAAAAATGATAACACATGTTAGACATAATATCATAATAGTTTTCTAGAACAATCAATTATCTTCCAAATTTAATATATTTCATTTGCGAATTTTTTGCGAGTTTAAAAAAATAATTAATTTTTTAGGTGACTACTGTGTGCCAAATTCAGAATTATTCAATATATGGCTAGAGAAACACAACGAAATTGACAAAAAAAGCCGCTATTTTCGCCCATTTATTGTCATACATTTCTAAGAGTGATTGTTCCGAAAACTTTAAACGGTATTTAAAAAAGCATTCACGATTATTTTTTTCAAATATGAATATAAAATGGCGTAATAGTTCCAGAAATTTTAAAGTTTTCGAAAAACATTATGCTGTTTGGCATATAGACAATTGCTTAACCATAAAAACAAGCCAAATCTTCAAATTAAATAAATAAAGACTCATGTCAAATGAATATACTTCGGTATTTCAAATATTAATTTCTACTGTTATATTCGAAAGGTAAGTGTACACTCGAAAAAATTTTTAGAAAAAAAAAGCAGTTTAGAAAACCAGATTATCTATCAAAGATCTAAAAAATCTTGGATGCGGAAACCTATAACCCGTAATCCCTTCTTAGAACTAATTATTTGGTAATTTTTTAGTTAAATTTACTTGTTTTTTTCTGAGTGTATGAAAAACTTTTTCAGTCACTCACTCTCTCTAAGTGTTCACCAAAGGCCAAATCCAAAAACTCGTTCAAATCGGTCCACCCGTTTGGGTGTAATTAATTTTGGCCAAAAAAGGGGGAAAATATCCTATAGAGCGCTGGCACAAACATCTGATCTAAATATAATTGAAAATTTATGGGCAATTCTAGATCAAAACGTACGCCCACACCAGATCTCGAACAGGAATGACCACAGAGCAGCGCTAAAGAAGAAATTAGAAAGTTAGTCAAATCCATGCGAGTTGGAAGTAATTGACCAGAAAGGAGGTTATACTAAGTTTTAAAACTAAAAAAATTATTTATCTAATCGTTTGAATGTTCGTTTAAAATTCCTGGTTGAAATAAGCTGTGACCAGAGAAACAAGTCGACTCAAAATTATCGGTGGCGGTGGCGCAGTAGTTTTGTGACCAGCGGCGAAGCGCCAAGAGAATTTTCAGCGCCTCAAAAAAAGCGTATAAAAATTTTAAGAGAAAATTAAAAATTGAAATTGAAAATCGATTTTCATAATTTTTATCCGAAATTTGTCTTTTTGAACATGTAAAATTTCGGCTGTTTTTGAGCCGATGCGAGCCGACACAGTCGGTGGCTGTATGTATGTATGTATATACATATTCGAAACTTTTATACGGAAAAGACCAAAACAAATATTTCAGATAATTTCGTTTATAAGTTGGTTGTTTTTCATAATACAAGCTTTAATAATGAATAAAATTGAAATGTTTAGGCACAATAATTGACTTATCAATTATGTTTCATTTATCTTTAAGTGCCATTTAAGTAACAAATTCATTTTTTCAGTGCTCAACCCTGTGTATATTTTTTTTTTTTTTTCATGCGTATATTTATTTATTGTATCTTCAAAAAATGAATTATCAATAAGTTTTCAAATCTTAAATCTAGATATAATAATTAGGCCCAACCAATGTCAGGCATAAGCTTAGTGATAGTAATCAATAATACATAAATATCGTATTAAGCACAAAAATATTTTCAAGCTGTTTCATATGGAGTGTTGAGTATTAGAGCCATAGTGTCCCTCTTTTTTAAGCGGATGTGTCCAGTAAAATTCAAGATGTTACGAGCAAGTGGATTAGGATGAGACTCGAGTTTTGTTAAGTATTTGCCTGCGTATTTTTTAATTTCTTCAGTCACTAGTGGCATATTTAAATCACAATGTAAATTTGAATTTTTGATGTACCATGGAGCCGATGTTATTAGTCTTAAAATCTTGTTTTGCCTTCGTTGGATTCTCTCTATATTGGAAGCTGAAGCAGTACCCCATAGCTGTATTCCATAGCACCATATTTCTACCAATCAGCCAATGTATCTGAGTTAATTTAAGTTTCATTTGTGTTAGCTTTGAGTCAATATGGTGTTTCCATGTAAGCCTTCGATCAAGGAGTATACCAAGGTATTTTACATGTGAATGTTGAGGAACAACTTGATAGTTGATTCGAATTGGGGAACAAGTATCTCTTCGCAGGGTAAATGTTAGCTGAACACACTTTTGTTCGTTAACTTTAATTCTCCATAAGTTTAACCATAGTTCCAGCTGTGTAATATGTTCTTGTAGATATCGGGAAGCCTCGTGAGGGTTTTCGTGCATACTAAGGCAGCCTGTATATATCATCTGTATCATCGGCAAATGTAGATGTATGAATATTGCTGCTCAAAGGCATATCACAAGTATAAATCAAATACAAAACTGGCCCCAATATGCTACCCTGTGGCACACCGGATGATATAGATTCGGGCACACTCATGAAGTCTCCTTCAACTTCCGGGTAGTAATATAACTTTCCAATAGCTTCAGAAAATTTATTGGTAGATATGATTTAAATTTTAAAATAAGGCCTTCATGCCATACTTTATCAAATGCCTGAGAAACATCAATGAAGAGGGCAGAACAATATTTCTTTCTTCAAATGTTCTTCTTATAAATTGAACCAATCTATGCGTTTGTTCAATGGTGCTATGCTGACTCCTAAAACCAAACTGATGGTCTGGTATGCACCCACTACCAATTAGAATTGGGGAAAATTTTATCATGAGCAGTTTTTCGAAAAGTTTAGACATTGTTGATAGTAGACTTATTCGCCTGTACGATTCAGCCTTGGTAAGGTCTTTGCCCGGCTTTGGAATCATTTTGACCTTGGCAAGCTTCCAGAGCTGTGGATAATACTCTAGTCTTAATATGGCATTAAAAATAAATAGAAGGATTCTAATTGCAATACGTGGCAAATTCATCAGCATCTTGTTACTAATTCCATCAATACCTGGAGCTTTCTTCGGGTTGAGTTCAGCAATTAGTTTCTGTACGTCACGCATCTTAAACTTTAAGCGTCGAGGGGGTAGAGCAACTACACTCAATAAATCAACAGCAGCAGTACATCTGTTTGGGGTAAATACGGATTTTAAATGCTCTGCAAACAAGTTACCTTTTTCCGTATCACTTCTTGCCCAACCTCCGGTAGAAGTGCGCAGAGGTGGTTTAAACTCAACGGGTGTTTTAAGCTTTTTCGCAGCGCGCCACCAAGAGTAATTAGATGCTGGTGTGACATCGAGATTTTCCAGATAATTTTTAAGAGATGAAGTTTTTTCATATGCAAGCAACTCTTGGAGTCGTTTAGTGCACTCTTTAAAACTGATTTTATGCTGGGGTGATCTATGCTGTTGCCATTCCCGTCTAGCTCTTCTTTTTTCACATACGAGACGTTCAATATCCGTAGAATAAATTCTATTGAACCCAGTCTGCGGGTGGTAGGTAGAAGCATGTTCAGCAGCCTGCTTTATATTTTCGTTAAGATTCGCAATGTTAGATTCAATATCATCGGATGTACTTAGCGTTATGTTTTCTGTGCAATGACTACTAAGATATTTTTTGAATCTCAGCCAATTAACACGATTGACCATCTTCACATATGGATGAGGTAAGTCACTTCTTAGTGGATTACAGATTGTAACTATAGTGGGAGAGTGATCGGAGGAGAGATCTAAGGAAGCTTCGACATGAACTAAATCTCTAGAAATATTTTTCATGACTCCAAAATCTATAACATCCGGAATTTTTTGTATGTCTGTAGGCCAGTAAGTGGGGTCTCCACTTGAAATGACGTCTAAGCCCATTTTTGAAATTGTATTGAACAACGCTCTTCCTCTAGGTGTAATAAGGCGTGAACTCCAGAACGTATGTTTTGCATTGTAGTCTCCAGCTGCTACGAAACAAGGCCCAAAAGATTTGTAGAAATCCTCGTATTCATCCTCAGTGATTGAAAATCTTGGAGGGGAGTAAATTGATGATATAACGAAATTTGTACAAAAATTTTCAACACAAATATTAGTTGCTTGTAAATGTTCTGCACAGATGTTATCAAAAATATAGTGCTTGAGTCTTGACTTTATTAAACTTGCTAATCCACCGCATGCTCTTCCTCACGGGTCCTTAGTATCATATAAGGTGTAGCCATTCATTTTAAAAAGGCTTCTCGAAGTCAAATGAGTCTCAGAAACTAACATTACATCAATATTTTTTCCCGAAAGGAAGTGCTCGAGCTCATTTGTGTTGGCGAGTGCCGTTTGCTTTCCAGAAACATATTTTTAACGTGTTCATGGCTTGTTAATTAATGCTTGAAGCAGAGTATTCTGCATTCGCAGCATTTCTTGCATAATGCTAGTCATATTTGTAGTAAAGTTGTTTATAGTTTGCACCAGATTATCAATAGTGGCTTCAAGGCGACTGAAATTAAAGCTTGTGTTAGCATTTGTTGAATTACTTGGTGGGGACACTTTCTGCGTGGGAAAAGAATTTGTCTTAACAGCATCGGCATATGATACATGTGAAGTACTTGGTTGGCTCATTGGAGGAGCAAGCGTTTGCTGATTGAGCTGGAGCTAATTTAGGTTTTTGTCCCATAGTATGTTTAACGAAAGAATATACAGGACATCCTCTGTAGTTAGCAGTGTGATTACCTCCACAATTACTACATTTTTTTCAGCTTGATCTTTTGCCTTCGTACAGCTAGCCGAACCGTGCAATTCACCGCAGATAACACAAACTGTAGGTAATTTGCAGTAAGTTTTTGTATGGCCATATTCTTGGCAATTGAGGCACTGTTCGGGACCTGAACGCTTACGTGGCTCTTCAACTGTGATTTTTCGGTGCAAGAGAAACTTTACGCTATAAATTGGATGGGTTTCATTTTTTTTCAATTGTATGTCATTAGGCTCCAGTTCGACCCAAAATAGGGGTTGGGGGACCTTTTCTCTGTTAATTATATTAGTAACATTTTGAACCTTAAATCCTTTGTCGATAAGAGCATATTTTACTTCTTCGGGGTCAACATATGAATCTATGCCCTTTAATACTACTTGTAGGCCTTTAGCACTTTTAAGTTGATAGGTGTAAAAATTTTTTTTGTTTTTTTCAAATTCACTAATAATTTTCCGGAAATCTTTTTCATCATATATTTGGATCTTAGTTTCATCAATATTACCTCGTTTAATTGGAATGATGTGAAAAGTATTTTCACCAATGGCCGACAATAGTTTTTTTAAAAGCGCGTTAGAGTTTTTTTCTCTCAGATAGATAGTTGGTGGCTTAAAAGACTATAGCGATAATGCAGCGGGCTTGTCGTTATTGTCTTGCAATAGTGAAAACCGATTTTGACGATTAGTAGATGATCCGCTGTTATCCCTAGACATCTTTGGAGCAGATGAAATTTTTGAAGAATTTGGGCTTCGCCCACGCTTTACCACAGTTATATACCTATCCATTCCGACTTGGACCTTGGGCTTAGTGCTACTGTTATCTGTAGTGATAACCTTGCTAAGTGATGTATACGAGCCCGAAGGGGATGATATCACTGACTTATATGAAGAAGTACTAGGCAATTGTAACGTTAACGAATCACTAGTTGGCATTGGACAAAGCGAAGTTGATCGCTGACGAAAAAGTGGCTTTGCCGTTAGAAAAAGACTATCATCAGATTTTTTATTTTTATTGTTATCATTAAGAGCTTCAGAACTCACAGTAAAATATGCATTTCTGCCGTTTGAACTCACTTCACAATTTTTTGTTTTTGAGGCACTCATGTAGAGTAATCCTCAAGGGCACTTTGTTTGCGGTTTTTGTTTGTTTTTGTTTTTTGTTTCTTGCTATGTAAAAAAAATATCAGCAATATTTGCTTTGTTTATTTATCAAAGTTAATATGTATTACTGTTATTATGTATCACGAATATTTTTTGTATGATTTTTTGTTTGTTTAATATGTATATGAAAAAAAAACTCCGCTAAGACGTCTGTTCACTATGAAGGTTCAGCGAGTACCTAACCTGTGTATATAAGTTCTATTTAAGTTTTTCGAGCATACCATATGTTTTTATGTTTGTGTGAAAACATGTACATGAACATCATGTGGTCGTATTAAAAAAATTTCGTTTAATTTTCATAACAATAAAAAATATGCAGTAAATAGTTTCATATCATGGAATAAATAAATAGAAAAATGCGTTAGGATGCTCTTTTGGTTTCATAAAATCTGTTTTATGCAATTTTAACTTTCTACATGTTGATAACCTAACTTTGTTATTTACATTAAACATCTGTTTTCGTTTAGAACTATCGACATTTCACAGTGCTACCATACTTTTATAGTATTTAAGTGAGCAGTAGTAGGCTTAGAAACTTTAACAAAACCCAAATTCATATCGAATATAAATTATTTGCTGGGTTTTGTTAAAGTTTCTAAGCTTACTGCGCTTATTTTTTGTGATTTTCAAATATATTATTATTTGTGAATTCTCAAATAGTTTTTGAAAGTATGTGCATAAGATAAGAAGTTTGTGACTGTTAAAAATATGTAATTATAAAAGATCAATATTGTGTTGGCACGGTTACTATCATGACCTTCCCCCAGGTCAGGGATTGACTGAATGCAGAAAATCTGGGGATTAAAAAAATCCCGGGATTTTGGGATTGGCATCCTCAACGCACACCCTCTAGGAAATTTCACTAGTGAAACAGTACTGGTTCACTACTGACTCTGTCACTAGTACTACTGACAAATTATACCCCAAACAATGCTTTTCGCTATATTAGCATGTGCGTGTCATAGAAAATCAACTACTGACTTTAGTACTATGTACTGATTGAATATAGATAGTCACTAGTATATTTTAGTAATTATAGTCTAAACTTCTGATAAGGAACAAAAGAACTGATTCGTTCACTCGTTAAACAAGTAGAGATTTGGTTTATCGTTTCTATTAAATATAAATTAAAAATTATATGTTTCGTTGATTTAGTAAAGTCAAACACTTACGTATGGATCTGGAGGTTTAGTAAGTTTTTAACTATCCCAACAAAATCTTCGATATGCTCAATAAAATTTCCACACTTAGCAATTTCACTTGAAATTGGAACAAATGTTTTTTGTTTTTAGTAAACAAGTCTGGT
Organism: Nowickia ferox; assembly: GCA_936439885.1. Taxonomy (NCBI): domain Eukaryota; kingdom Metazoa; phylum Arthropoda; class Insecta; order Diptera; family Tachinidae; genus Nowickia; species Nowickia ferox. The sequence continues at coordinate 50,086,106 of OW387026.1, forward strand.
CTTTTATTTTCTTACACATTTCTGTTGTTATTGAAATTGCGTTCGAACTAATTTTTGAACGTCGCACAGAGTAGTATTTGGCCTGAAAAGCTGGCCAAAATTATTAAACGTGTTTTGTGAATTAAAAGTTTTAGTTTTTTGATAGTTTTAGGTGTAGTATGATATAAAAAGTCTAGTGGCAGATTTTGAAAAAATTACACTGCGTAACAAAATTACACTCCGCAACAAAACAATTTTTTGTTTAACCTAGAAATAAAAGTATGTGGACTATGTGGATTTTGATGCACTTAATTCAAATCTGTTTTCCGTTTTTCTCTAGTACGTAAAGATTTTCTTTTAAAGCCGTGGCATATTTCACCCCTAAATCGTTGGGTTGCCTAATATATTTTGTCATAACTTGAAAACGGGTTCTCCGATTTTAATAGGAGGAGGATCAGACGTGCACGGGAAAATTCTGTTTAAACTGGCCAAACACATTTTTTTTCTATCTATTAGTATTTCGGAGTTATTAAAAATTTATTGGCGAAAAAAATTTTTTCTGCAAAATTCGTCAAATTTTTTGTTTTCAAAATGCAATAAAAAAAATAAAGAAACAAAAAGTTTAAATTTTTAACATTTTTCCAAAAGCCACATTTCTAAGGAATAAAAGACGGTATAAGTGGTGAAATGTTGATTTTAAAGGTTTCAACTCATTCTTGGCAGACTGTATGTATATATGTACATATGTATATCGATTTACGGTCTAATTCCAAAAAATTTTTTAAAACTGTAATGCTCTTGTAAAACAGAATTTTTTTTTATAAAAAAAAGCTTTATTATATTTATTTTATATTATTTAATACTTAAAATACGGAAAAGTTAAACTAATTAAAAATTAATTTACAAAGAGTGCTAAAGGTCCTTCCGCTGAAAGTTTATTTACAGGGTTGACTTCAGAAGTTGTTAATGATCGCTTGCAAATTCTTGCTTTTCTTGGGGATCTAGTTATATCCATTATTAAGTTAGCCGCACCATTATGTCCCGCTGCTCTTTGACTCATGGAAGCGGTCCTCTTTTCGTTGTGCCGAAAGCCATACAATACACTGTTTCAATGCTAATATGTCCCCATCTCCTTGACGTTTTGACATTTCGCTCAAATTTCTGACCAAAAAATCCAATTTCTCGTCAATGGTTCCAGCATTAGATTTGTTCATTATTTGGAATAGTTGTAATCTTATGTAAACTTGTTATAACGCTTTATAAGTATTTTCAAGAGCATGCTTTATGCGTTAATTGGATGGTAGCCTGATACCTGGGTGCCTATGTATTTTTTATGTACCTATATTTATTTTTTGTAATCTTATTTTTGTGATTAATGCTTTTAAAAATTATTCTTATTAGGTACGTACATTTATTTTTTTAACAAATAATGTTTTATAGATCAGGTATGTATATAAAAATCTTTTTTATAGAGATGTGTGGGACATTCCCTTATAACTATTATCGATAATAAATATACAATATTACTTTATTAATACACATTTTATATACAGCCTTAGTATTAGTTACGTATTTTTTTTTAATGTTATCTTAGTTTGTAAGGATTAATTGTCCATTGACTGAACTACAATAAATAAATAAATAAATAAAGAATTTTTCAAATTTATAATTATAGGCAGGTATTCACATTGTGAAGTGTTAAAAGTGATGTGAATAAAAGTTGAAATCAATAATTCAAAATACATAAAAGTTTATGACGACATAAATGTATAAGAAAAAGTGCCTGATGAGCAAAAATAGAAGAAATGTGAAAATTTAAAAAAATCGTCAAAAATAATGGCACAAACTTGCGCACACTTTTTTTTGTCTCTAAAATTAGAGATACCAAATTTTATTGTGGTATTAAACATAATTCGTAGAGATGCTAACCTCACTTTTAAAAACCTTTTCTTTTTTTTTGCGCAAAAAAAAGTGTATAATTTTTTTTCTAGCTTTTGAACGAATTGTTTCAACATGAATATGAATTTTTATTAAAAAAAATATATATATTTTACTTAATAAGTAAAATAATAATTTGGGATTACTACATAGTGCATTAAAAAATTTTAAACTTAAATTGTAACAATTCCCACAAAAAACACTAATTATTAACTTGACAGCACCCGGTCAAAAAAATACTAGTGTGGCAACACTCTATTCTTGAAATGCTGTTGTTGTTATTTATATTTATTTTCTTTACATACTCTTACAACTACAATTTGAAGCTGAAAAAACGTCTGCTAATGTAGTAATGATAAAGTAAGAAAATAAAAAACATGTTGATTATTGAGTTCTTGTTTCAACTTTGTTATTTGTTGAACTTCTCATTTGCTTAAATGAAAGTTTAACATATTAACTCTAGTTGTTCTAAGAAATGTTTGGGTAAAGGTTCCCTGATGATCTGCATTAGCAACAGTGAAATGCGCATAGGATCCAGCTAAACCCCTCAAAAATCAATTTCAATGTATTTTTATTAAAAAAAAAATATTTTACTTAATAAGTAAAATAATAATTTGGGATTACAGTGCGTTAAAAAATTTGAAAAAAATTTTAAACTTGAATATTCAACATATTTTAAAATTTTTTTTTTAACAGCTTTTAATCAAACCTTTCAGCGAAAAAAAAATCATTGTTAAACCTGGAAGAAAAATGCAACCTTATACAATCCAAATGCTTACAACTGTTCAACGTTATAACAGTTTTGTCATAGCTCTAACTTAACTTACTTCCTTTTTATAACTTTATCATAAGCAACATGTTTTTTGGAATAAATGAATTATATTGTACTTTTTGAATTAAAAAATCGATTTTAATACTTGCTTTGCAACCGCTGGATAGCACGTCAACTTGCACGTAAGTTCCAATTGGATAAAGAAAATCCCAACAAAGGTTATGGGCCCAGGTTTCAAGTTGCAAAGATTTTGAGGTTATATACGGAACGTGTTTGAAGATTTTAAATTGTTTTGTCCATCCAGAAAACAATAAGTCTGAAAATGGCAACAGGTGTAGAATGCATTGAAAAGTTAACCGGCGAGAACTACGCTACATGGTGCATTCAGGTTAAAAGTTTACTAATTACATTGGACCTTTGGAAAACGATCGATGAAGACATTCCTACTAAGGATCCTGAAAAAACTGCATGGATTGCAAATGATTCCAAAGCTCTAGCAACTATAACGTTAAGAGTCAAGCCAAGTGAGTTAATTCATATCAAAAATTGTAGCACGGCAAAAGATGCCTGGAACATTTTAACTTCTCTGTATAAGGCAGACACGGCTTCAAGAAAATTCAATTTGTTCAAAAAACTTGTTCGGCTCAAGTTTAACACGAACCAAAAATTCGCCACACAAATCAGTGATGGGAATTGGAAATTTTGATTTCGTGCCGTATCTCTTTCTAAATAGTGCCAAAATCACTTGAATAGTGCCAAAGATTTTTTATATAATTTAAATGTTGGCATTTAATGTTTATTTATAGTACATATGTCTAATCTAAAGGACATACGTAAACACTATAATAACTCTAAACTAATTTCAAAGATTTAAATTAACTTTTTCTAATCAAATTAAGTCACAAATATATGTATGTATATGGTTTTGCTTTGTTATATGGTTAATATATGTACTGATAAGTTGTTTAAATTCATACACGGTAAAAGTAATAATTGTAAGCTAAAATATAAGAAAAGTTATATTGTTAGACTTCAAAAAGTCTTTAGCATGTATTGAAATGGTAAATTGCTAATTACATTATAATTCTCATTTTACTTTTGGTCAAATTTCGAGCTGAAAATATTCTTTCCACACTTGAAACGTGCAGAATAGAAAGAAAAACTTGAATTATTCGATAAATATTACTAAAAACTTGTTCATTGAAACTAAATATGTTTTGCGATATCGGAGAATATTTCCAAAACTCACTCACAATTAAGTTCAAAGTACATATGTTTATATCAAGTAGATGTAACTGACCCAGGCAGAAATTGCCAACCGTACAAAAATTTTAGCACTGGGAAAGTACTTTTACTCAAGAAACCAGAACGGTTTGCCAACGTTACGGTTTGCAATCTGAAAAATTATTTGCCAGTGCTTTTAAAAAAAATTAAATTTTTTTATTTTTTATTTTTATTTTTATATTAATGTACATTAAGTTCTTTATGTAAAAGGGTGATAGCAACTGCCTGATTTTGGCATTTGGTAAAAATACACGTCACATCTTCCATGTTTAGCTCTATTTCAACTTTTTTCTGGTCTAAATCTTCAACGATACATAATCGTAGGTCCCTGGATGACATTGGATACGTAAAAAATTACGAGTATCGTTAAATATATTGCCTTTTGAGTAAATATCACATTTGTTTACAGAAAGTTTGCTAATAAAAATTTTTGATATAACCATGATATTTCCATTACTTAGTCAACAGATATTATCCGGAGGAACGGTTGTAATTTTATAGCCATAAATGTTGACAAAAGAAAATAGTGTTTTCGAGTTAAGTGTGTCTATAATTTTTCGTAGTGATTGTTTTCTATTTTTAACAAAAGGAAATACCTACTAATAGTATATTATTGGAGAAACTGTTAGTATGGAAAATGTGCAATTTCCTTTGAAACCGCTATTGGATTTGTTAGTGATTTAACAATTGACTTTAAATGCCCCACACTATTTTCAAAGTCAAAGCTGAAAATTGTGATAAAGGAGCTCCTAAGTTAATTACATCATCTGGTATATGGATTACATTATGTATATTCATAGTTTGCGAATTAGGGCCGAAATATCGTGGCATAAGTTCATCAAATGATTTTAACAATTCTTCAACGTATTTTGAATTTAATATGCCTAACTTGGTTTACGACAAAATACGAAGTAAATAAAATAAAAAAATGTTTGTACATTTCAACATCTAATACCTTTTTTAAAGTAATTGCAACAGCATATAACAAGAAGAAACGGAATTCTGTAGCTTTCCTCAAACTGAAAAGGTATATTGTTAGATACCATTAGTAAGTTCTGTTGAAGTGCTGATACATTTTCTTGTGAAATATAAGAGAATGTATTTATTTTACAGTTAGCTTTGGAAGTAATTGTTTACTAATTCCGAGATAAAGCATGTGCATTTCATCAATAACGACGTGTTTTATGGGATTAAAATTAATCAGGGATCGCAAATAACGATTATTTTCCAAATTTAAACTGAAAAAATCACAATAGAGAAGTGCTACGGGCACAAGGAATATACCACAATACTCCATGTTACATGGACTACCTATAGATGCAATGACTTTTATTTTTTTAATTTTTATTTATTCCTCACAAAATAAGAGTTATTTCTTGATTTTTATTTATTCCTCACAAAATAAGAGTTATTTTGTGACTTTTATTTATTCCTCACAAAATAACAGTTATTTTTTTAATTTTTATTTATTCCTCACAAAATAAGAGTTATTTCTTGATTTTTATTTATTCCTCACAAAATAAGAGTTATTTTGTGACTTTTATTTATTCCTCACAAAATAACAGTTATTTTGTGATTTTTATTTATTCCTCAGAAAATAAGAGTTATTTTTTTATTTTTATTTATTTCTCACAAAATAACAGTTATTTTGTGACTTTTATTTATTCCTCACAAAATAACAGTTATTTTGTGACTTTTATTTATTCCTCACAAAATAACAGTTATTTTTTGATTTTTATTTATTCCTCAGAAAATAAAAGTCATTTTTAAAATGTGTTTATTAATTAATTTAATTTAACAAATAAGAGTTTTTGCATGGACTCTGGCGATAAATTCGATCTTAAATCTGTCAATATTAATTTTAGCGCAGAAAATGCTCTTTCTACAGAGACTTGTGTTGCTGGCGTGCTATGCAAAACCTGTGCCAATCTGTACCGGTATGGATATATATATTTTTTTTCCTCCCAATATTTCATTACATCTGCATCCACGTCAATGGGCTTAGGATTGTAATTGTCTATTTCGCTTATCGCCCTTTTCATTTCCTCCTCCAGATCACCATCTGAGTCTTCATCCTCTGAATTTACTTCAATAGAGTTTAAGAACTCGTTTAATAATGAACACGTGTTTGTGTCTTCAGACGACGGTAAAGCATCTGGTGTTTCAGCGTTTGAAGATGATGGTAAGTCAGAAGACTTTTGCGTAGCATCATTCTTCACAAAGAGTAAAATTTATTAAATTCATGTACATTAGACCACCCAATGGGCCGAAGTTTTTACTTTATTCGCTAAAGCCCATATGACATTTCATTTTTCTTTCATTTTCAAGTTTCATTTATCAAGCTGGTAACTCTTATGTGTTAATTATGAAGGTGTTGAGATATTTAGTACATTAAAAAATTTTGACAAATCAAAAAATATTTTTATGTTATGCAACAAATTAATTATAAAATACATAAGAACCGGTGTTAAAACCCTAACCAGCACAAAAATGTGTTTTTCGGACAAAATCCGTACCAAATATAAGAAATCCGGTTCCAAACCGGATAAAAATATCTTATATTTGACGCTGGTAATGTAGCTTTCCATTGGTGAAAGAATTTTTAAAACCAGATGAGCGGCTTGGGCGTGAAAGCTTAGCAAAAAACAAACTCACTTTTTATAAATTGGTTGTTTTTGTAAATGAAATAAAATTATTTGTAATAAAAAATATCAAATTAGTTTTTTTTTCAATTTAAATAGGCATATTTTGTAAAAAATTTCATTTCTACACGTTTCCAAATTGTATGAAAAATAATGACAATTCGTTACAAACAATATGTTTTTCATACAAATTTCAAAAGGAAAAAATTATTGTACGAATATATGCAGAATCTATACTAAAGTCTCTATTTTTCATTTTATTTACAAAAACACTGAGTTATTTTTTTATATTTTATTTACTGCCAGTTCATAGAAGCCATGTAAAAATTCTTGCTTGGCTATTTATATTGAAAACACAAACAAAGCACTCAAAATTTGTTTTTGATTTCAATGTAAATAGCCAAGCAAGAATTTTTACTTGACTTCTATGAACGGGCAGTTATTAGTTTAAAAATGACTTTTATTTTCTGAGGAATAAATAAAAATCAAAAAATAACTCTTATTTTGTGAGGAATAAATAAAAGTCACAAAATAACTGTTATTTTGTGAGAAATAAATAAAAATAAAAAAATAACTCTTATTTTCTGAGGAATAAATAAAAGTCACAAAATAACTGTTATTTTGTGAGAAATAAATAAAAATAAAAAAATAACTCTTATTTTGTGAGGAATAAATAAAAATCAAGAAATAACTCTTATTTTGTGAGGAATAAATAAAAGTCACAAAATAACTATTATTTTGTGAGGAATAAATAAAACTCAAGAAATAACGATTAAAAAGTAATTTTTAAAATAAAAATTATAACCGTTACGGTCCCTGAAATTAATAATGTCCAGTAGTGGGCTATATTTTTTTGATAAGTGATGTTGCGGGTTTGATTTATTTTTAAATGAATATGAGCGTTCCTCGCAATTTGTTTCCTTAAATTCTTATTGACTGTCTCCCCTTAACGATACACCTTTCGCAGTAAAAAATCCAGTGTGACCTCTGTAGCATTTAACAAAACCTGGGGCTAGCTTATCGCAACAAAAAGCAAAATTTCAAATTTTAAAGTTTTTCGTTCAGTTGTATACCTATGTAAGAATAATAAAAAAAAATATATACATATCAGGTTTAACATTTGAAAGTTTTTCTTTATACCTGTGCTAATGAAATTATTGGCTTCTAAAACGAATTCTGCTTAAAACTGCCTAGCTGAAAAAAGCTTAACATTTTTGGATAATATATTCATTTTTAAGTTTGAAGTATTGGGAATATATTACACTTAACATAAAAATTATGTTGGCAAAGCATTTAAATTGTGGTTTTCATAGTGTTTAGCCAACGACGTAAAAAATAGTTGGGCAACCCCATCATGAGGTTATCATTTGTGTGTTGGCACAACACTCCAAAAGTAGAATTTGTGATGTTTTGCCAACGTTTGAACCACCTTAGGAAACGCTTTGCCAACGTTAACCCCATTGTATTTTTCTGCGTGGCTGATATTTATTATAATTATAATACCGACAGTATCCTCGCGACTCTCATTTACCTTATGTTGATAAACCTTAAGTTAATTTTAAAAAAATTCAAGTCTAATATGGATCTGTATTAGCTTTAAATTTTTTGAGCGTATTTTGTTTTGTTTGGAAACATTTGTGTAACAAAAGGAACAATATTATTCGTGTCTCTACTTACATAGGACATTGTTCTGATGCAAGCTTTGGAAACCAATTCCAATAATAGTCCTCGAAGTTATACTTAGTTTTGAAGTATGACATAAAATAAATGCCAAAATACTTTATGTTGGAAAAATGTGTTTTTGGTTATTAATAGATCAACTGCAGCACCGCGATAAATTTCTTCCTTTGGAAGACAGTGTGAGTTTAGATCTATAGGGTGTTTTTTATTGAGGTATAGAACTTTAAGTTGGCATCACTTTTTTAACTGGCGGCCATTTTGTCAGCTGTCAAGTGATTAATATTTAGTTTGGTTTGCCATTTCATCATGAACAGGTTGACAAAAGAACAACGCTTGCAAATCGTGCAAATTTATTTCGAAAATAATGGTTCAGTTCGCGAAGTTTACCGCAAGCTCCGTCCATTTTATGGTCGACATAATCGTCCATCAGAGCAATTAATTCGGTTAACCGGTCAATTGGCCACCAAGATCGTGTGATTTGACACCATTGGATTATTTTCTTTGGGGATATGTGAAGTCGCTCGTCTACGCCAACAAACCAGAAACGTTAGGGGACTTGGAAGCCAACATTCGTGGCGTTATTGCCAACATACGGCCCCATATGCTCGAAAAAGTGGTTGAAAATTGGACCTGTAGAATTGGCTTTATTCGAGCCAGCCGCGGCGGCCACATGCCCGAAATCATATTTAAACGTTAATGGCATAAATTTATCCTTCCAATAAAGCCAAATTGATGGACATTAAAACGATTTTCTTGTGTTTTATTTCAATTCGAAGTTCTATACCTCTAAAAAAACACCCTATATATTATCAACATGATCATCATTAGTGTATTTTTTGTTTAAAAAATGTCGACACAAATGACGAATTAAAATAGAAACACTTTAAAATTAAGTGTACTCTTACATCGTCAGATTGCGTTTCGACATAAATGTCATTCATTATTTTAAGAAGATAACAAAAAACAAAAATATATCTATCTTGCTTATATCATGCATTAAACTATTTCGTATAAATTAAGTTTCATCATTGCATCCCACTCTTCAACAAAGTTTTCGGGAATACTTAAAAATTAGATGAAGTTCTGAGTTGATATATTTCCGAAAATTTAAAATGATCTTTTGGACGTGAGTGTTGCAAAAAATTAATTTATTCCTTTTAAGAAATCGTCAATGCCTCTAGGCAAACATTCGTCATCATAACCGAACAATTGTCAGCCCCAAATCCTACTAAGCTTTCAATTCTTAAAAACGTAAAATTAATCGTTACTTATTATTGCAGACAAAAAGATTCCATATTAATGAACAAAAAGTGCCAGAAAAGGAGCGAGAGTGCCACAGTGCCAGACAGCGTCCAATAGTGCCAAAAATGGAAAAATTGTACCACATTTCCCATCCCTGACACAAATAAATGATTTTATTTCTGTCGTTGACTAACTTAAAGAAATCAATATCGTCTTAAATGATGATTTGCTTTCGATTTTGCTGTTATGCAGTCTTCCAGATGAAATGGAAAACTTTGTTATTACAATTGAAAGCAGAGATAGTTTGCCTAGTTATCATATATTAATGTAGGGGTACCAACAGTAGAATATGATAGATTAACTTTCGCCGAACACATTAGATTAAAAAGGGGTACCAACATTAAAATTGAATAAGAAGAACGAAAAAGACAGAGAACGACAGTTAAGAAGGAACCAGAAAACCAGACGGACGGCACAGTAGACGCGCGGAAGAATAATTAAATACCTATAGTTTACTGAGTATCATTGGAAGGAGTAAGGAAAAACCACAAATGGGGGCTCAACCGGGATTGTGCCGAAGTGCCAGTGTAAAATTAATTATGTCAAACCAATGCATAATTAATTAAAAATGAAACTCCTAAATTTATTGACAAAGTGAAAGATAAAAGCCGGTGATTAAAAACTAAAAGCAAAAGCACAATTCATCAAAATTGTTAGACATGCCGACGTATTTTAATATAATAAAAGTTATATGCATTTGGTTAACCAAAGAATCATTAACGAAAAAAAAGTGTAAATTGAATAACTAGCGGTTAATCGCAAGCACCGGTGTCATACATTAAAAAAAAAACCCACAAGAAATCTAGCAATAATTTCGGGTAACGACAATAAAAAAAAAAGAGAAGAAAAAGAACAAATGCAAGAAAAAAGAACAAATGCAAGAACAAAGCCACAGTAACTAAAAAAAAGAGGAAACAAAAATTTTAATACGTGCAAGACTGTAAAATCAGTTAAGGTACAACCACAATTAAAACAATCAAAATTGAAAATAAAGTGGCAGCCTAAATTGAATACCAAATCTACAATTAGTGAAATAATTGTAATAAGAAAACTCATATCCCAAAGTGAAATGAAGGACAGACACTGTACTTCCAAAGAAATGGGAAAAAAACTCCAACTAAATAACAGCAAAATGTATATGTGAAAAAAAAACTGTGCCCTTGGAATAAAAGTGACGAAAGCAAGCAAAGAATTCAACAAAATTCAAAAGAAAAGAGACGAAAATCCACGAATACAACGCAAAGTAGAAAATAGCGAGTAAAGTAAAAAAAAAAGACTTGAAAATAAAATAATAAATAAGAAATAACGAGTAAAACTCGCAAGACGGTGAGAGAACTTTTGGAGAAGAAATAACAAACACAACAACAGCAGCATTCGTGCATGTGCAGAAAAAAAACACAACAAACACAACAACAACAACGGCGACTAGTTAGTGATGCTATTGAGCATGCTGTTTACTTATTTGGTCTGGTGAAGTTTTGTTTAGCAGAGTTTGCAGCCGCACAGTGGGCCCAAAGAAGAAAGATGCTGAAAAAAGTTAAATGAAAATTAAGCTAAGTATTTGTATTCCTATAAGAATCTTAATATTTATTGCTACTTCAAGAATAGAGTAAAGTAATAACGTGAATTATAGAAATAAAAGCAATTGGTAAGTCGTGAATAAGCAAGAGATTAATGTAAAGGAAAATAAGAGATTGTTTAAAAATTAATAATTAAAATAATTTGAAGATAAATTTAGAGGAACTGAAAGTCGAGCTGGGTTGAATTAAATTAGTGAAACGTAATAAGGAGTCGACTATGAAAATTCGATTATAATATCTCATTGCTTACTCACAATTATCTTCAAAAAAATATAGTTAAGAATAATTAGATACATTCTACATTATTATTATTGTATCAAAACTGGAGATTTTTTTTAAGATAAAATATCATAGAAAAGAATATGTAGTGACAAATAACTTAACTTTACATAAAACAGAGCAATACAACAAATTGTTAAATCATATTTTTTACGTGAAAATTGGAAATTGCGCTACATACAGAATTTGAATTAGAAATTTGATCGAATTTTTAAAATTTTAATAACGTATGAATATTCAATACTGAATTAATTTTTATATTTACCATAGTAAACTTATCACTGAATTTTGTAAAATCTTACATTGTTTAATATAAGTAATAATTAATCATTCAACTTGTAAAGGGTAGTATCGGGAAATTGACCGACCAACATGGAATTACTAGAAATTTTAGGACTAACTGTAGAGGACCTTAGGGCCAAATGCGAGGAAGTAGGATTGATCACAGATGGACCGAAACTAGTTCTTCAAGAGCGAGTTATTAGGTATTTTGGTATAGGGCAACAGGACGTAGACGGACGCTCAGAGTACGACGAGGCAGCTTCCAATGTACAGCCACCGGCGGCAGCAGAACGTCCAGTACCCTCCACATTCACCTTAAAGGACATTCAAGATACGGTATCCAGATTTTCCGGAGAAGGCCAACCTTCAATAAATTCTTGGCTAAGCGATTTTGAAGACTCTGCAGTAACAGTAGGGTGGAATGAATTACAAAAATACGTTTATGCTCGTCAACTTCTGTCAGGCGCAGCTAAAATATTTTGTAGAGGACATGCCAAAATTCGAGATTGGTCGTCATTAAAAGTAGAGTTAAAAAAAGAGTTCGGTGTCAAGCACTCAGCCATCGAAGTTCACCGGACGCTAAGGAATCGTAAAAAACGCCCCAATGAAAGTCTTAGAGAATATTTGTACTGCCTAATAGAGGTCGGATCTCCAATAAGTCTAGACGAGAGTAGTTTAATAGAGTATTTCATTGAAGGTATACCCGATAATAAGGTAAACAAAGCTATCCTTTATCAGGCCTCCGATATAGAAGATTTGAAAACGAAAATTAAGGTGTATGAGCGAGTAACCAAACCGTCTCATCCAGCGAATTTTAGCAGATCACGTCCAAAGGAGGAACCTCCAGCCGTAATAAAGAAAGAGGTACAGCCTCCAAGTTGTTATAACTGCGGGAAAAGGGGTCACGTGAGTCGTGAGTGCCCAGAATCGCAACCAACGTGCTTCAAGTGTATGGAAGTCGGTCACAAATCATTCGATTGTAAAAAGAGCCAAATTAAGAAAGAGGAAAGAAAAGGAAAAAACCTTAATAACACCATACATACACTAACGCGAGGAAAGAAATTAGAAACACGTAATGAAATGACCCAAACCAATAGAGTCTTTAAAGACATAAACATACTCGGCTATGAAGTGTCGGCCCTAGTAGATACTGGCAGCGATATCAGTGTTTTACGATACGATTCTCTTATGATGATAGATGAAGTGACAGTGAGCGCGGAGAAAAGGCTAAAGCAAACATATTAAAAATCAACCAGAGAACAAGAGATGCTTCGATAAAAACCGCACCCCCGAAAAGGAATACAGAACGAACGATTTAGTCGCAATCAAGCGCACACAATTCGGATCCGGCCTAAAACTAAAACCTAAATTTTTGGGTCCATATAAGGTCATTCGAAAGCTTAACCACGGACGATATGAAGTGGAAAAGGTAGGTGAAGGTGAGGGTTCACGGAGATGCACGACGGTGGCCGAATACATGAAGCCCTGGTGACTTGCATTCGGGACGAATGCCCGGTCAGGAGGGCCGAATGTAGGGGTACCAACAGTAGAATATGATAGATTAACTTTCGCCGAACACATTAGATTAAAAAGGGGTACCAACATTAAAATTGAATAAGAAGAACGAAAAAGACAGAGAACGACAGTTAAGAAGGAACCAGAAAACCAGACGGACGGCACAGTAGACGCGCGGAAGAATAATTAAATACCTATAGTTTACTGAGCATCATTGGAAGGAGTAAGGAAAAACCACATTAATTTCCAAAATACTTGAAGAAGAACTACGTCAGTCAAACAAAAATTGTAATCAAAGTGAAACCGTATTCGTATCAAATTCTAGGAACGAATATAAAAGGAACAAAAAATTTAATAATAATAAACACAGGTGAAATTGTGCTAAAAATGATCAAAGTGATAAAAAGCTTTTTGATACGAATGTTAACAACATTAAATGTTTTCCCTGTGGAAAAAAGGGCCATTATCGCTCTCAATGTAAAAGTAATGATAAAACTGAGTTAGCTTGCTCATTACATGAAAGCTCAAATGATTTAACAGATAAGTTTATTCTCGATAGCGGAGTAACATCCCATATGTGCAGAACAAAAGCCAATTTTATTAAGTTAACAGAATGTAAACACAAAGTTGTACTAGCATCTGGTGAGAGTATTTACGCTGAAGGTCTTGGTCAGCGTTACCGTTGGTGCTACTAAAGGAGCAATTTGCCACTTTTTCGACTGCTTGGATACTATTGTACTACCTGTACAAAATGCACCCAAATTTGATACTTTTTCTAATTTTTGCCACTTTTTGATACTTTTTACTGAATGAAGATATACTTTTTTGTACTTTCGGTTTTATTAATATAACAGTTATGCTGTTTTAATATATCAATATGTAAGCAAGCTTATACGAAATCTTTTTTTTTTGTCATGCGTGGTCATCTTATGCATATCTTTCGAATAATTAATACGCCCACGCATGCTTATATTCCTATACCTCTGTCTGTAGGGATATATAAATATGTACATACATATTTTTGTATGTATGTGCAATGTACATACATACAATGTATTTATTTAGATCCGGGATTTGTTAAATCAATTGAGTACACTAACTAATCGCTCGATTAATTAATCAAGGTTCTAGCTTAATCGGTTAATTTCGGTTTTAACCGGTTAACCGATTAAAAAAGTTTTTTCATAAATCAAGTAATTTGAACAAATAAAAGTGCATAAATTATTAATTAATTTGAGTTTATTAGTAACACATAAAAAACACACCTAAGAATTCTTTAACTAAATCAAGCATAAAAATCATAAATATATTAGTACTTCAATAGTTTAAAGAGATCTTCTAACACAATCTTTCGGAAAAATAATTTGATTTAAGTGCTTAGGATTTAAGTGAATTGGTTTTGATAAAACCTGACTTGGAAAAATCCTTTAACTAATCGTAGATGTTGAGGAAATTGAAAGTAATCTCTAATACAGATCATTTAGTTTCTTAGATTTTTTCCTGGATTTCTCTAAGCATATAAAAATTTCCATTATGGCATTATAGTCGTTTTATTTATTTATTTTTTTTAATAATTAATTTTGTTGAAACATTTCTTGTATTATTATCGATAGTTCCTTCTGTTTGCGGGTCATAATCTGACCCATACTGGCAAAAGTCAACGACGAACATTATGCAAAAACGTTAATTTCTGAATTTCTTAGTTTACGTTTTTGTACTCGTACTTTAAAACACTGTTGCTTGAAGAAAATATTTCAGAGTGCAGGTATAAAATAATTTAATTCGTCTTTAAATCTAATCCTTAAAACTTAACAATTCCCTCTAGTTTAACTAGAGTAGCAGATTCTTTAATAAACTATTTATAGCCACTTCCAAAGATTTTGAAGTTTTACTTAGGTGAGAATCACTGAACATACTTCTTTGTTTGTATCATGAAACAATTATACAAGGTACTTGCACAAGCCCAGCCTGTTAATGTATACAATGCAGAAAGTTGTCAAACTTTGTTTACAAGCTGCAAAAATGTTAGTGTATGTGTGTGAATAAAATGATTACAGTGTTACCAATGAATTTGCACATTGAAGAAAATTACACTACACATGCTTTGTGTAGATTAAAATTAAAACAAAATTAAATAAAAATAGAACCCAAAGTAGAATTACACACATATTATACATGAATCTCATTACATGGTCTACAGATGAGAGTAAAAATTACACACTGTGTATTACACACATATTGGCAACACTGAATGACTATAATCATGCATGAATGCCGCCTCTGCAATTGTACTTTATTTACCCTGTGATTGTTATTTTTAAAAACAAAAGACATCTGCTTCTGACAATTATAGGTATGTTTCTACCAACAAAATACGTGTGTTTCTTGGTGTTGCAATTTTGTTGTAATCGTGCAAGTACCTTGTATAATTGTATCATGGTTTGTATGAAAAATTTGTATTTGAGATGAAACAAGTACTTAAACACACACAAAATACGCTATAATACTACAAAATATTTAAAAATTTGTTATTTCGTAATTATTTTTACATTTTGTGGCTTTATTGTATCACAAAAATAGTATATTTTAGTCTTTAAACATGCAAAATCTAATTTTTATTATTGATGTTTTTAAAAATAAGCAGATTTGTTTAAATTTTTCTTATTTTTAAGGCTGCCACTTTTTTTGTTAAAATCCGCTTTTTGGTGCCATTTTTTTAAAATCCCCTTTTTGTGCCACTTTTTGAAATTTTACAACGGTAACGCTGGTCTTGGTGATGTAAAATTACATACACAATTCTGCAATCTTACTTTACATAATGTTTGGTATGTTCCGAAATTACATTCAAATTTTATTTCTATAAACAAAGTTCTAAAAGCTGGATATTCTGTAACTTCGACGGCATTAAAGCTGTTATTAAAAGTAAACAAAAAGGCAATGTTTTATCAGCTGTTTTAAACGAAGGTTTATTTGTTGCAAAAGTTGGAATAATTAAAGAAATTGAAAGTCTTAATTCTATAAATGAAGGAACTATGGCAAAAAAAGTGGCACTATAGGTATGGACACATAAATGTAATGATCTAAATAAGTTGTCAGCAAAAAGAATGGTAAAAGGATTAAATCTGAAAATTCCTAACAAAATTGATTGTGTTACATGTGCTGTGAATAAAATTGCAGTCAAATCTTACAAGAATTATTCAAGTGTCCAAACAAAGGATTTGTTAGAAGTGGTAAACACAGATTTATGCGGTCCGATTGGCACAAAATCAGTTGGTGGATCGTCATATTTGAATTTTTTTTTTTTAAATAAATATATAATCTCTTTATTAGTATTATCAATACTTTTCATATACATTACATTACAATTAGTTTATAACATTTTCTCTATTCAATTATGCATTACATTTTACAAAATTAACAGTGTGTCTTCTAAATATACTAGAATTATTTTCAAATTTTACATAATTTGGTAGGGAGTTGTAAAGGTGTAGACCTTTGTAAAAAAGCGATCGCTGCATCGATGTTTTTGATACTCTCTCAATTCTAAAGTGGTCTATATTCCTTAGATTGTACGGTTGAGCCTCTCTCACATATACTATTTCTTCAGTTAAGTACTCTGGTGCTTCTCCGCTTCTGATTTTTTGAATGAAATTGATAGTGTTAAGTTTTAGTCTTTGTTCAATGTTGAGCCATTTCAAGGATTCCAGCATGAGACGAATAGATGTATATCTGTTGCACTTCAATATAGTTCTCATTGCCTTATTTTGTAGTTTCTGAAGCCTTTCTATCTGATTTGTTGTGCAGCATGTAAATAATCAGGGGTGTTCTGCAAACCGCGCGATTTGAAATCGTGCGATTTCAAAAACGAAAAATAGTGATCTGCTGATCGGACGACTTAGCGCATTCGCAGGTCAGTTCGTATAAAATATCTTAAACATCTAAAATATTAAAACCAATTAAAAAACTGCAACAAGTCACCTTTTTAATTAAGTTCTTTTCAGGAAATTAGGCGATTTCAAAACGTGCGGTTTACAG
The DNA here is from genome assembly GCA_936439885.1 of Nowickia ferox. Classification (NCBI taxonomy): domain Eukaryota; kingdom Metazoa; phylum Arthropoda; class Insecta; order Diptera; family Tachinidae; genus Nowickia; species Nowickia ferox. The sequence goes on from OW387026.1 coordinate 50,103,394, forward strand.
AACACCCCTGAATATTGTTGAGCCGTATTCGAAATGTGGTTTTATTATAGTATTATATATCTTTATTGCGGTTATAAGTGAAACTTGTTTTCTGATTCTTTTAAAAAAGCTAATTTTTTTGCCGATTTTTTTACAAATATAATCAATATGGTTTTTAAATTTTAAATCTTTATCAATAATAAAGCCTAAATATTTTATTTGATCAACCTTCTCTATAATTTGATTATTTATTTTAAAAATTTCATTGCTGTTTGTATTTAATTCCATAATTTTCGTTTTATTTTCGTTCAGTTTAAGCTTTTTCATGTTTAGCCAAACGCTTACATTTTCCATATCATGTGTAAGATTGTGATAGCATTCGGTGTTAGTTTCTCCTTCCGTGAAAATAAGTGTGTGATCAGCGTATAATACTACTTCGCATTTGTTCAATATGTTTGGCATATCATTTATGTATATAATAAATAAAAGGGCACCCAGAATTGATCCTTGTGGAACTCCAAAATCATTATTAGTTATATTAGATTTATTGTTATTTACTTTTGTGATTTGCTTCCTGTTTGTTAAATATGACTTAAACCATTGTACTTCTGTTCCTCTAACTCCGTATCTATGTAGTTTTTGCAGAAGTATGTTTCTATCAATTGTTTCAAAGGCTCTTTTAAAGTCCAGAAAAATTCCGACTATCTTATTGGTTTTCTCAGTTTTTTTTTCCATCTGTTTATTAAATAATTTACTGCTGCGCATGAAAACTTTTTTCTGAATCCAGATTGGTATTTTGATAATATTTTGTTACTTTCTATATATTTCTCTAATTGTTCTTTTACTACTTTTTCTAATATTTTTTCACATGTTTTTAGGGTGTTAATTGGTCGAAATTCTTCGCATATTCTTGTTTTTGCAACCTTTTCAATTGGTGTTACCATAGATGTTTTCCAATTTTCAGGGAATACTCCCGTCTCCAATGATTTATTAATTATATTGAGCAATGGTTTTCCCACTATATTCCAACCATTCATAATCATGCTACTTGATACTTTATTATAGTCTGGTTTGTTCTTAAAATTTTTACATATTTTTTTTAATTCATCTAAAGTTATTGTACGAAACTTGAACCGAGCGTTTATAACAGGTATATTATCGACATATTGCACGTTATTAATTGTATCCCTTATTAGTTTAATACTACTTACAAAATAATTGTTGAAATTATCATCTATTTAAAAATTTTCCTTGTATTGTATTATTTGATTAAATATCGCAGTATCAATTATATTTTGAGATTTTTTTAGAATTAGCTTTTTTATTTCCCTCCACATTTCTTTTTGATTATTGACATTATTAATTTTATTATTTAAATAATTATTTTTTTCATTTTCAATTTCAACTTTATAAAAATTTCGCACTGTTTTGTACCTAGCCCATGATTCATTAGTGTTCTGTATTTTCGCTATTTGGTATTTACTAATTTTCTCTCTTTTTAAACATCTTAGCTCCTCATTAAACCAATTGCACTTATAGTTTTCTTTAATCGTTTTTCGTTTTGTAAGTTTTTTAACTCCATTTTCCAAATATTCATCAAACAGATTTACGTTGCTGTTTAAATTGTTATTTTTATTTATTTGTTGTATACTCATAATTTCTCTGTTATATTGAGATCTATTATATTTAAATATTTCAAATTCTTTATAATTTTTTTCATTAGAATTGTACTCTGCTTTATCTATTATTATGTAAATTGCTTCATGATCCGATATTTTGCTTGATATATTAATGTTAGCCGTTATATTCCTACTATTTGTTATAATGTAATCAATTAATGTTTTTGAGCTCTGTGTTATTCTTGTAAAGTCATTCACTATTAATTTTGCTTTTATAAAATCCTTCCTTACTCTAGTCTATATTGAAACCACCAGCTATTAGTATATCACAGTTTACATCACTTACTTCTTCTAATACTTCATCAAATGCTGCCACAAACTCGTTTTCAGCACTACTTGGAGATCTGTAAATAGCTATAACTAGAAATTTGTTGTATTATATTTTGCCATGCAGGCAGTTATCCATATTTTTGACTCGATCACTTTTTCAAAGATTTTTGTCATAATCCATTTCTTTTTTATATATATTATAACTCCGCCAGTCCTCGTTGAGTTTGACATTGTTGAAAATTGATTGTAACCTCTTAGATGCGTTTCTTCTTCCGCCACGTCTTGTGTTAAATGCGTTTCCGAGAGTATAATGAATTCTGGCTTATTCGTTTCTACAATTATTTCAAGTTGGTTGTAATTGTTTGTGAGTCCTTGTATATTAGTATATATGCCTCGTATGCTCCCTGGTTGCTAGGCAACTAAGCCTAGCCTCTTCTTTAATTTGAGCTTATTCTGGTATACTGGACACTCACGGTAATACGTGCTGTGATTTTCATCAAGATCTAAATTGAGCCTTTTATTTTCTTTAATGCAATTAACACACTTATTTGTTTCTTCTTTGTTACATTCTCTACTCTTATGATTGCCATGACATTTGAAGCACACTTCTAACGCGCTTCTAAAAAAACTGCTGTCGGCCATTGGTGAAAATACTTTCCATATCATTTCAATTAAACGAGGTAATATTGATGAAACAAAAATCCAAATTTATGATGAAAAAAATGTTCGAAAAATTGTTAGCGAATTTGAAAAAAACAAAACAAATTTTTACACTTACCAACTTAAGAGTGCTAAAGGCCTACAGATAGTATCAAAGGGCATAGATTCATATGTTGACCCCGAAGAAGTAAAATGTGCACTTCTTGAAAAAGGATTTAAGGTTAAAAATTTTACCAATATAATTAACAGAGAAAAGGTCCCACAACCCCTATTTCGGGTTGAATTGGAGCCGAATGACATGCAGTTGAAAAAAAATGAAACGCATCCTATTTATAATGTAAAGTTTCTATTACACCGAAAAATCACAGTTGAAGAGCCACGTAAGCGTTCAGGTCCCGTACAGTGCCATAATTGCCAAGAATATGGCCATACAAAATCCTATTGCAATTTACCTACAGTTTGTGTTATCTGCGGTGAATTGCATGGTACTGCTAGCTGTACTAAGCCAAAAGAACAAGCAGAAAAAAAATGTAGTAATTGTGGAGGCAATCACACCGCTAACTACAGAGGATGCCCTGTGTATTCTTTCGTTAAACAGGCTATGGGTCAAAAACCTAAATTAGTTCCAGCTCAATCAACTAACGCTTACTCTGTCACTTTTCCTTCAATGAGCCAACCTAGTACCTCACGTGTATCGTATGCCGATGCTGTTAAAATAAATTCTATTCCCAAGCAGAAAGTGTCCCCACCAAGTAATTCAACATATGCGAACACAAGTTTTAATTTCAGTCGCCTTGAAGCCACTATTGATAATCTTGTGCAAACACTAAACAATTTCACAACAAATATGACTAATATGATGCAAGAAATGCTTCGAATGCAGAATACTCTGCTTCAAGCATTAATTAACAAGCCATGAACACGTTAAAAATATGTTTCTGGAACGCAAACGGCATTCGCCAACACAAAAATGAGCTCGAGCACTTCCTTACGGAAAAAGATATTGATATAATGTTGGTCTCTGAGACTCATTTGACTTCGAGAAGCCTTTTCAAAATCAATGGCTACAACTTATATGATACAAAAGACCCTAGAGGAAGAGCATGCGGTGGATCGGCAATTCTAATAAAGTCAAGACTCAAGCACTATATTCTTGACAACGTTTGTGAAGAAAATCTACAAGCTACAAATATTTGCGTCGAAAATTTTTGTACAAATTTCGTTATATCATCAATTTACTCCCCTCCCAGATTTTCAATCACTGAGGATCAATACGAGGATTTCTTCAAATCTGTTGGACCTTGTTTTGTAGCAGCTGGCGACTACAATGCAAAGCATACGTTCTGGGGTTCGCGTCTTATTACACCTAGAGGTAGAGCGTTGTTTACCACAATTTCAAAAATGGGTTTGGACGTCATTTCGAGTGGGCAGCCCACTTACTGGCCTACTGACATACAAAAAATTCCGGATGTTATATATTTTGGCGTCATGAAAAATATTTCTAGAGATTTAGTTCATGTTGAAGCTTCTCTAGATCTCTCCTCCGATCACTCTCCCACTATCGTTACAATCTGTAATCCACTAAGAAGTGACTTACCTCATCCATATGTGAAGATGGTCAATCGTGTTAATTGGCTGAGATTCAAAAAATATCTTAGTAGTCATTGCACAGAAAACATAACGCTAAGTACATCCGATGATATTGAATCTAACATTGCGAATCTTAACGGAAATATTAAACAGGCTGCTGAACATGCTACTACCTCCCACCCGCAGACTGGGTTTAATAGAATTTATTCTACGGATATTGAACGTCTCGTAAGTGAAAAAAGAAGAGCTAGAAGGGAATGGCAGCAACACAGATCACCCCAACATAAAATCAGGTTTAAAGAGTGCACTACACGACTCCAAGAGTTGCTTGCATCTGAAAAAACTGCATCTCTTAAAAATTATCTGGAAGGTCTTGATGTTACACCAGCATTTAATTATTCTTTGTGGCGCGCTGCGAGGAAGCTTAAAACACCCGTTGAGTTTAAACCACCCCTGCGCACTTCTACCGGAGGTTGGGCAAGAAACGATACTGAAAAAGGTAACATATTTGCTGAGCATTTAAAAACCGTATTTACCCCAAACACATGTATGGGTGTTGCTGATTTGCCATGTGTAGTTGCTCTACCCCCTCGTCCCTTAAAGTTTAAGATGCGTGATGTACAAAAACTAATTGCTGAACTCAACCCAAAAAAAGCTCCGGGTATTGATGAAATTAGTAATAAGGTGCTGATGAAGTTGCCTCGTATTGCAATTAGAATTCTGCTATTCATTTTTAATGCCATTTTAAGACTGGAGTATTATCCACACAGCTGGAAGCTTGCCAAGGTCAAAATGATTCCAAAGCCGGGCAAAGATCTTACCAAGGCTGAGTCATACAGGCCAATAAGTTTACTGCCAACAATGTCAAAGCTCTTCGAAAAGTTACTCATGATCAAATTGTCCCCAATTCTAACTGATAATGCGTGCATACCGGATCATCAATTTGGTTTTAGAAGTCAGCATAGCACCATTGAACAAACGCATAGATTGGTTGAATTTATAAGAAGAACACTCGAAGAAAAGAAGTATTGTTCTGCCCTCTTTATTGATGTTTCTCAAGCATTTGATAAAGTGTGGCATAGAGGCCTAATTTTAAAATTGAAGACATATCTACCAATAAACATTGTTAATCTTCTGCAAAGTTATATTCTTGCTCGAAAGTTCACTGTTGTGGAAGGAGACTTCATGAGTGCGTCCGAATCAATCTCATCCGGTGTGCCACAGGGGAGCATACTGGGCCCAGTCTTGTATTTGATTTATACTTGTGATATGCCTTTGAGCAGCAATATCCATACATCTACATTTGTTGATGATACAGCCTGCCTTAGTATGCATGAAAACCCTCACGAGGCTTCCCGATACCTACAAGAACATATTACACAGCTGGAATTATGGTTAAACTTATGGAGAATTAAGGTAAATGAACAAAAGTGTGTTCAAGTAACATTTACTCTGCGAAAAGATACCTGTTCACCCATTCGAATCAATAATCAAGTTGTTCCTCAACATTCACATGTAAAATACCTTGGTATACACCTTGACCGACGGATAACATGGAAACACCATATTGACTCTAAGCTAACACAAATGAAACTAAAATTAACTCAGTTACATTGGCTGATTGGTAGAAATTCAACCCTGAGCCTAGATTGCAAACTTTTGATATACAAGTCGCTTTTTAAACCTATAATATGGTGCTACGGAATTCAGCTATGGGGCACTGCTTCAGCTTAAAATGTAGAGAAAATCCAACGAAGACAAAACAAAATTTTACGGTTAATAACATCGGCTCCATGGTACATAAGAAACTCAAATTTACATCGTAATCTAAATATGCCACAAGTGACTGAAGAAATTGCAAAATACTCAGGCAAATATTTAACTAAACTCGAGTCACACCCTAATCCGCTTGCTCGAAATATCTTGAACTTTACCGGACATATCCGCTTAAAAAAGAGGGTCACAAGGGCTCTAATACTTACCACAACAGATGAAACTGTTTGAAATTATTTTTTTATTTTTTGCTTTGCACAACTCTTATGTATTATGAATTACTATCACTAAGTTTATGTCCGACACTGGTCGGGCCTAACAATTATATTTAGATTTAAGATTTGAATACTTATTGTTAGTTCATTTTTGAAGATACAATAAATAAATATATGTATGCAAAAAAAAAAAAAAAAAAAAAAAACTTGTTCATTTTTGCATTCTGATGCTTTGTGGTTGTATCCAAGACATCTAAGACATTGAATCCCCATTGTACCATCGTAAACTCTGCATCTATCCCATCCGATATTAAGTTTCTGACTTTTTTATGACTTTTATAGACGATTATTCTCGTTATATCTCAACGTATTTCCTCAAAAACAAAAGTGATACATTTGAGGCATTTACTAATTTTGCTGCGATTGCGGAGAAGCAGACAGTCCGCCAAATCAAAGTTGTTAGAAGTGACAACGGAAAAGAATTTATAAACTCTAAATTCAAAGAGTTTTTTGCACAAAGAGGTATAGTACACCAGACAACTGTAAGTTATTCACCGCAACAAAATGGTGTTGCAGAAAGGGCCAATAGAACCCTCGTCGAAATGGCAAGGTCCTTATTAGAGCAGTCTAAGTTACCACAAAGTTTATGGGCCACGGCCACGTATCTAAGAAACAGATCACCCACAAAGGTTCTTGAAAATATTACACCGTATGAAAGATGGACAGGTAAGCAACCATCAGTATTTCATATTAAAACATTCGGTTGTGATGCAGTTGTTTTGAACAAAATTCCTAAACCAAAAGGCAGTAAATTTTTACCAAAAGGCTTCAAAATGGTATTCGTTGGATACCAGTTACATACAAAAGGGTATCGTTTGTACAATTCAATAACAAAACAAATCGTTATCGCACGTGACGTCATATTTTTTTGAAAAATCGTTCGAGCGCACGCCTTTAGAAACTGATGAACGAGAAAAATTTTACTTTAATTTATGTAAGCAAAACTGCAATATAATAACAGAAATTGAAGCTGCTGATGAATTGAAAGATGAAAATGAAAGCATTTCTGATCAAGAAGATAATTCAGCAGATGATAATAAAGTAGAAGGATACAATTATTGTTTATAATACAAGAAAAAGAGGAAGACCTAAAATAATTAGAACGGGTAGTAAGGGAAGACCTCGCAAAGTATATGTTACTGAAAGTGGACCCGAAATGCTAAATTCTGTAATCGAAAACTCAAATACTATTAATGAGGCATTAAATTCAGAAAATTGTGAAAAATGGAAGGAAGCAAGGTGAAAGAATACAATTCGTTGATAAAAAAATAAAACATGGCATTCGCCTGATGGTGTAAGAGAAAAATACTAGGCAAGGTGGTGTAAGAGAAAAATACAAGGCAAGGTGGTGTAAGAGAAAAATACAAGGCAAGGTTGGTTGTTCACACAAATATAACATCGTTTACCACGAAACCTTCGCACCGGTAGTTAGACATTCTACCATATAACTGATTTTAGCATTAGCCGCTACACACAAATTGATATTAAACCATATCGATATAGATGCAGCTTACTTGAATGGAGATCTAACTGATGATGTCTACATGCTACAGCCAAAAATGTTTGAAGATAGTCAGCATCCTAATAAAGTCTGCAGACTTAGAAAAGCCTTATACGGTTTAAAGCGGACAGGCCGAGTATGGAATAAGAAGGTGAATGATATTTTGCTCGAAATAATTTCAAAAGCTGTAAATCCGATAGTTGTGTGTACGTTAAGCGAAATGGTAGTCAACTGTGTATAATCGCTATCTATGTTGATGACATGCTACTGGCATGCTCTAGTGAGCAAGAAATGCGAGAAATCGTTAAAAAGTTAAATCAACAAGTAAAAACAGTAGAGCGAGGTGCAATATCTTTCTATTTGGGTATAGAAGTCAATCGAGATGGTCAAAGAGGTGATATAAGTATACATCAGAAGCGATATACAGAAGAATTGCTGGAACATTGGGGTATGTCGAATTGCAAACCTGCACCTACTCCAGGGCCAAGTGGTACGGTACTTGAAAAAATGTAAGAACCAGTGAAAGAATCTAGATACAAAGTTTGATCGATTTGATACATGTGAGGTCCAAATTATCACAATTTAACACACATCCGCACAAAGAACATTTTGCGACGGCCAAATATGTCCTTAGATACCTCAGGAAAAATCCAATAGGTAAAATAACTTTTTCTAATAATATAAATAGTTTTGAGTGCTTCACAGATTCTGATTGGGCCTGTGACACCAACGACAGAAAGTCATACTCCGGATTTGTTACGTTCATGGCAGGTGGTCCCATTTCATGGGAATCACGAAAAGAAACGGTGGTGACTTTGAGTACGATGGAAACAGAGTAAATCGCATTGTGCCAGGGTACAGAAGAAACGATTTTTCTTCGATGTTTACCTCGTGAGATGGGTTTTGCTGATTATATCGCGTCTCCCACGCCTATTCTTTGCGATAATCAGAGTGCAGCTTTTATGGTGAAAAATCCTACAGTGCAGAAGAAAAGTAAGCATATAGACATCCGCTACCATTATATACGAGAGAAATATGAAGACCAGGAGGTCGATGTAAAATAAGTTACAACTAATGAGAACTCAGCAGACATATTAACAAAAATTTTAGGTAAACAAAAGCATTTTTATTGTTGTAAGTTGTTAAAACTTGAATTGTAAATTTAGTTATTTGAACATACAAATGTAATTAGATACATATATATATATAAATATTTTTGAAATTGCATTTGGTTTGAGTGGGAGATTGTAAGAAAAATGCAACCTTATTATACAATCCAAATGCTTGCAACTGTTCAACGTTATAACAGTTTTGTCATAGCTCTAACTTAACTTACTTCCTTTTTATAACTTTATCATAAGCAACAATAAATTAATTATATTATACTTTTGAATTAAAAAATCGACCGCTGGATAGCTCGTCAACTTTCACGTAAGTTCCAATTGGATAAAGAAAATCCCAACAAAACCTTTATTCGTTTAGCCGCAAAAAAAATCATATAAACATCTAGAAACCAAAAAAAAAAAAATTTATATCTCATATAATTTTCTTCACTTTCCTGACTTTAGCAGGGTCTCAAAGCTGCAAATCGCCACTAAAAGTCTTCAAAATTTACAATATAATGTAAAATATTGTTGTCTATCGAGCTGCGTACTTAGTTCTTAATGTTTCTTTAAATTCAGTTTTGCCTTTTTGGCCAGCTTTTTGGGTGGAATATTCCTGTGCGTCGTGTTCCGCAAACGAACAGATTTAAATAAATAAATATGCTGTTGCTTACACAAAAGCCCTCATTGTTGACTAGTTTAGAAACTGAGGCACCTAAACCTTGCTTCTTGCAGCCCTTTTGACAACAGCTAACAGGGACTTCAACGGCAAGTTTTGTATGAAGAACTTTCAGTTAAAGTTCAAGGGGACGTTATTAGTATATTTTTCCAATGTTGTCTACTTTCCACACATTTTTTTTATTTTATTTTGGAGTTTTCATTCCAATTTTATGAGTTATGCCCAAGTGGCGAATAAGGCTACTAGTACCTTAACACAAAATAGTTTTTGCACATATATTACATTTTCATTTCTTATTAAAAATTAATTTACGGAACTACTTACAAAATCCACTACTGTCGTCATCTAATAATTGGGCCATCGCATTCATAAAATGAATAACGGTACTCATCAAGAAATATGTTCGTTCGTACAAACAAAATTTGCCATAAAAAAATAAAAATTCCGGAAACTCTCACACAAACTTCCCGGAAAATGGGCGGGATCCCGGAAAATTTTTCACTAATCTTAATGTATGTATGTATGTACATACATATATATATCACAAAGTTTAGTAAAAAAGTTTATGCACTTTTTAAAATCGGCTACGAGCCGGACGACTTGGACCTCTGCTCTGACTACTTATGCACCTGTTTTTGGCTTTTAGTTTGTAAAATTTAAATTGTAAATTTGAGACTGAATGAATCTTATTTGTATATGTTTGGGAAGTATTCTATAAGCTCTCATTTAAATCTTGTCAATATTTTGTTTCGTTTAGAAATTATATGAGATTAATTTTTTCTTAAGAAATTAGCTGTGAGCCACTGTCTGTACAGATTTGTGTGGCAACTATTTAGATTCAATGTTTTAGAAACATTAACACAAATGCATGTAACATGCGACCGCACCCAAGGCTGTCACAAATAGCAAAAATCAAATCCAACCTTTAATTATGGGGAAAATAACAAAATATTTAACTAACCTGCAATTACTGTATCATTGAGATTATATTTGGTGCCTGTTTTTGGAAAATCTTTTAATTTCCTGTTTGTCAATATTAATTCTCCGCTAATATGCGCTTCCTCTAAAACGCGTTCTAATGATCGTGCCAACTGATGATGATGACCCAGACTTCCGCCACAGACTCCACCAGTAATACCAGAACTGAGTCCACCGCCAACCACACCCACACTTGTATTGTGGAGCCGATTGTAGACGGCAGCAGTGGCTGCCACTCTCATTTGTATAAATTTTTGTGTTCAACACTAAATACACAGATAATTGCAATTAATTTCTTGAAAATTTATAATATACTTTAATCTATTAATCTCTATAGGTATAAAATTTCATCCTTTTCTTTAACAAAATGTTTTTATTTAATTTCAATTTGTATTTAATACTACAAAAACGATTTTTCCATTTATACACACAAAATATTCCAGAAGTCAAAGTCGATCGGCTGCCGCCGCCGTCGAGTTTTTTCGCTCAAAAAGAGCCAGCGCCGGTTCAACCGGCTGATTTCGTCTTATACCCTACAAGGATGGTATCAGTCAATTTACCAGTCATTTGATCGGAAGTCATGCAGGATATATTTATCAGTCCGTAGAGCAAAGTTTATATGATAACATTAAGGGCAAAATTAAAAATTTGATGGAAACTTTTGTGTACGTGTCATACTACACCTCACTCTAACGACTATATAGTTTGAATGATCATAATTTACTACCCCCACAATTGAGAAATCATACATGATTGATATACTGCCAACAAATATACTTGAGACAATTTTAAATTTTTAGTTGAACTATAGTGAAGTTTAATAAGAAATAATTTCTTAGTCAGGCTTAGGTTCAGTAATTTAAATTCTTGTTGAATGAAATATTTTTTTATTAATTAATGTGAGTTTCTATAGACGAGAAGAAAAATTAAATTAGACTTTATTAGCTGGGGGAAATAACGATATTTTTCTGTGCAGCCACGAACTTCATCAGCACCCAAGTCTATCTACTGTAATGATCCCGTCTGGCAGTCTTACGCATAGTCTGGCAGCATTAGGCATAGTTGCATATATTCGTACTAACGCTAGATTCATTCCATATATTGCTGATCGCCATTTTGGCACTCTCGAAATTTTGTTTGACGAAGACGCAAGTAAGCGCACAAATTAAATTGTAATTCAAATTGAATAAATAAAAATGGACACACGGCTCACACGCCAGGAAATTCTGGAAGTACTCATCAGAAAAGGAGTACACTTCCCCCAGTCGGCTACCATCGGACAGTTGCGTACACTATACGAGCAGTTACAAAGACCGGTGAATGCAGAGGACAAAAGTGGTTTGCCTGAAATCAGTGTGGCCTCCGGCACGGGTGCAAGAGCCGAGGCAGAGAATACGACTACATTGCTAGACATCAGAAATGGTGCGTTTGTAATGCAATCTGCTGCTGCCAAATATTATGCGGCTAAACTTGCTGTCACTGGGGCTGGTAATGAAACAACTGCTGCCTCGACAATTGCTGCCCTGAAAACTGCTGTCACGGAAGATGCTGCCCTGACAACTGCTGCCATGACAACTGCTGCCCTGAAAACTGCTGTCACGGAAAATGCTGCCCTGACAACTGCTGCCACGAAAACTGTTGCCCTGAAAACTGCTGTCAGGAAAAATGCTGCCCTGACAACTGCTGCCACGAAGACTGCTGCCCCGAAGACCGCTGCCATGGCAAATAACCACTAGACGCTTGCTGCCCCATGTCATGTGTCTGACGTTAAATCAGATGAGCCAGAGTTATCTGCCGCCACTGAGTCGATGCATTATATGTGTTTTGAAAATTATGAAGACAAGTCTGCCCAGCAGATGACGTATGGCACTGATGTCCCTGCTGCCACTTCCGTCAATTTTGGAAATTTAACTGCAGAGTTTGATACTCCCTCGCCTCATGCTTTAGGTGTTGCTGAAGCTACTAATTCATTGGAGGCTGAATTAAAAACTCTGCATCTATGCCTGGAAATACTGCGGGTCCAAGAAGAAATCCGTGCCATTGAACTAGGTAGGCCCAAACATGTGGCAAGTGTGCGTCAACATATCGATCTTACCGAGATCGATGCTGTTATTCCGCCGTTCAGTGGCGAGAGCCACTATGACGTCATCAAATGGTTCGGACAATTCGAGGAATACACAGGAATGTGTGGCTATGGGGAAAAGGAGCAATGGCTCGGACTGCGACGTCGGCTGGCAGGGGCAGCGAAAAGCTATGCTTTCAATTTGGGTAGCGTTGGATATTCCGAATTAAAGGATAAGCTTATTAAATTGTTTAAGCGTACTGTCACGCGGTAGGAAATGTATCGCCAACTCCAGGCGCGTAAACTTTTACCCAATGAATCTGCATTGGCTTATGTAATCGCTATGCAAACCATGGCCACACAGGCGAATATTGATGAGCAGGAGCTGGTGGACTTCATCATCGATGACATTCCAGACTCAGGAAGCCATGTCACCTTTTTGTATTGGGCCAGCACTATGGACGAATTAATCCGGCGCCTCGATCGCTTTGAGCAGAAACGCCGTCATGCTGTGGCCGCCTTGAAGAAAACAAATGCTGCGTTAAAAGTTATCGGCAATAACAAGACGGGCCCTGCGGTTCTGCCAAGTCTGGCTAAGATCCCTGAAGACGCCATTAGGTGCTATAACTGCTCTCAGTTTGGCCATTACCAAAGTAAGTGCCCAAAGCCTATGCGGCCACCAAATTCGTGTTTCCAGCAAAGACCGTCCAAGAAGAGGTCGTCCTATAGCTGCTATCGCTGGGGATGATTCAGATGAAGCAGAACTAGTGGACGCATTCCAAACAGTAAGTATTGCCTTCATTATTAGAGATAAGTGCACTGTGCCTAAACCAAATATTTCTCTTTTTGATTCTGGCAGTCCGATTAGCTGCATTCGAAGGTCGTTGTTACCATTTGCGGTCAATAATGATAAAACCGTCTCACTGTTTCGCGGGGTTGGCCCGAATAGAATAAGTACTTTTGGATATGTAAAATGTAGATTATTATATAAAAATTGTGACGTAATACATGACTTTCTTGTATTACCTGATGAAGAGGCGGTTGTACCACTGTTGATCGGCCGGGATTTATTACCCCGATTGAATATTAGACTTTGTTGTATTAAAAAAAAGATATGATAGGGAACAGCTGATGAATTTGAGATTCAGTGGATGCGAATGCAATAAATTATTGATAAGTGCACTTATGTCTTTTAATATATTTAGAGACCCAAAGGGGGATATTAAGGGGTTCCAACCATAAATGATAAGCACGAGATTTTGAGTTTGACTTTTCCTGACGTTGATGGTTTTGGATGTAATAGGGTTGGTCATGTGGGTAGAGGTGACATCGGTGTCACCACTTTCGGTGATTTGGGGACAGGGGGTCATGGGTGGTGGGTTGCGTGGTTGCTCTGTGGGAGGGGTCGGGGCTGCGTTGGGGCCTTACGTCGACATTGATCCTAGCCTGGGCCGGAGTGCGGCCGCTACTATTGAGAGGGCCCTGTTAGAGTGTTACGTCGGTCGCACGGGCAGTGGCCAAGGGGTGTTTGATTATTCTATGAGGATTCGCCTGACTAGTGACACGCCAATGTATAGTGCTCCTCGGAGGTTATCGTTTCGCGAGCGTGAGGAGGTTAGGGGGACCATCGATCGCTTATTGTAACAGGGCGTGATTAGGCACAGTGCATCTCCATATGCCTCCCCGCTGGTGCTTGTTAGGAAAAAGAGTGTGGGGCGTTGCGCATGTGCGTGGATTACCGGGATCTGAATAAGGTGACTGAGGGATAATTTCCCTTTACCAATTATTGAGGACTGCCTCGAGTACTTGGCGGGCAAGGAGTATTTTAGTACCCTCGATTTGAAGGAGGGGTTTCACCAGGTCCGGGTCTACCCTGAATCGGTTAAGTACACGGCTTTTGTCACGCCATTTGGCCAGTATGAGTATCGTTTTATGCCGTACGGACTGCGTAATGCGCCTGCGGTTTTTCAGCGGTTTATAACCCTGGTGTTGCAGCGGCTTATAGGGGATGGGAAGGTAGTGGTGTACATAGATGACATAGTTATAGCGACTAAGACTTTTGGTGAACATGTTGAGGTATTGCGCGAGGTATTTCTGCTGTTGAGTGGCCATGGACTGGAGCTGAACTTAGAAAAGTGTAGATTTGGCTATCGCGAGCTGGACTATCTGGGTTATCGCGTGAGTGGACTGGGGCCGAATGACGATCACATAGCGGCGATACGGGACTATCATATTCCTAGGAGTACTAAGGAGGTGCGGCAGTGCTTGGGGTTATTTTCGTATTTTCGACGTTTTATGCCGGATTTTTCCCGTATCGCTCGACCTCTTACGGACCTGACTAAAAAGGATGTTGGCTTCGAGTGGACAGGGGCATGTGCTGATGCTTTCAGTAGATTGAGGGATGGTTTGATTCAGGCCCGTTGCGGGACACTGAGTTGCATACTGACGCCAGCTCAAAGGGATTCGGGTCGGTTCTTTTGCAGAAACAGGACGATGGGAAATTCCATTCTGTGGCGTATTACTCTAAGTCTGCTTCTGAGGCTGAGTCTAGATACCACAGCTTTGAGTTGGAAACATTGGCTGTCATATACATGCTGAGAAGGTTTAGGATGTTTTTGGAGGGAATAAGATTTGTCGTGGTTACTGATTCCAACGCGCTGGCCCTTGCCTTGGAAAAAAAAGTTGGTAATAGAAAGGGTGGAAGGATGGCACATGTCGACGCACTGAGTCGTATGTCTATTGCGGTTATTATGGATGGGGCTGATGTGGATAGGAACATTCAGGTCGTTCAGGGTAGGGATCGGGACATTCTGAGGATTAGAGAGGAGTTGGAGAAGGGGGAGGTGGAAGGATATTCCCTGGAGAACGGACTTGTATTCCGTCATGGTCCGCAGGGGCAGGACCAACTGTATGTGCCCGGTGAGATGGAGGATAATATTATCCGGCTTAAACACGAGAGGTACGGCCATCTTGGAGTGGAAAAGTGTGGCAATCAGATCAGGAAGCATTACTGGTTTCCGCGTATGAAGGTCAAGATTCATCGGTTTGTACGTAATTGCCTGAAGTGTATTTATTATTCTGCTGTGCGGAGTAATAACGAGAGGCAATTGTACAGTATTGAGAAGAAACCAGTACCTTTTGACACGTTACATATCGATCACTGCGGACCCTTGCCCGCTGTGAATTCCAAGAGGAAGCATGTTTTAGTGGTAGTGGACTCTTTCACTAAATTTGTGAAACTTTACGCTGTGAACTCACCGGGCACTAAGGAAGCTTGTTGCGCCCTGGGAAAATATTTCGTCAATTACAGCAGGCCCAGGCGCATTGTTAGTGACAGGGGATCGTGTTTCACTTCTGGTGAACTCGGGCGTTTTGTATCTGGCCATAATATCGTCCACTTGAAGGTGTCTGTCGCCTCACCGCAGTCGAATGGCCATGTTGAGAGGGTGAATCGTGATTTGAAGGCGATGTTGGCTAAATTGACGGAGCCTGTTGCTTATGCCGATTGAATGGAAAAGTTGGCTCAGGTGGAATTCGCCATCAATAATACTGTGCATGGTACGACTAGGCAGACACCCAGCGTGATGTTGTTTGGGGTGGAGCAGAGGGGTGAGCTCTTGGACGAATTCACTGAACATCTTCGGGATAGGTCGGATAGAGCAGGGGTTGATCTTGGCAAGGTGAGGTCTGAGGCGGAGGGTGCAATTAGGAAGTCCCAGGAGCATAGCGCATGGTATCATGGGCGGAGTCACCGGACTCCTAGGAAGTTTGAGGTAGGGGAATTAGTGGTCATGAAGAATGTTGACACGACAGTGGGTATCAATCGGAAGTTCACACCGAAGTACAGAGGGCCTTATGTCATCCGAAGCTACGTTGGCAACGATCGTTATGAGATAACCGATGTGGAAAATTGTCAGGTAACTCAAATGCCCTACAAGGGAATTATTGACTCGACACGTCTAAAGAAATGGTTGGAGCCTTCTGTAGGCTTGGATGAGTTTGGGTTGGGCCCTGAAGGCACCGCTGACGAGTGTACTGATTATGAGTACTTGGAAGATGCATACGTAGATTATAAGTCAGACGATGAGGGAAGGATGGAATGAGAAAGTAAAGGTAGAGCGATCGGGGTCGATCGCAGCGTCAGGTCGGCCGAGATTGTAATGATCCCGTCTGGCAGTCTTACGCATAGTCTGGCAGCATTAGGCATAGTTGCATATATTCGTACCAACGCTAGATTCATTCCATCTTTTGCTGATCGCCATTTTGGCACTCTCGACGAAGACGCAAGTAAGCGCACAAATTAAATTGTAATTCAAATCGAATAAATAAATTAAATTAAACAAAGAAAACTCAGACTGCCGTTTACACTACTGGGGTAGAGATTGTAATTAACATCAGGCTGCACAGGAAAATATCGGTATTTCAACCAGCTAATAAAGTCTAATTTAATTTTTCTTCTCGTCTTTAGAAACTCACATTAATTAATAAAAAATATTTTATTCAACAAGAATTGAAATTACTGAACTTAATTAAGCCTGACTAGGAAATTATTTCTGATTAAACTTCACTATAACTAAACTAAACTAAAACTAAAACTTTAAAATTGTCTCACTTAAATAATCATGGGCACGTGACAAAATATATGTTCACTTGTCAATCACAGTTTCATATACTGGAAAGTAAAATCAACTGTAGAAAGCAAAAACAATGTAACATAATATCCACTACATTAATACTTACATGTATGTACCGACGGTACATCGAATAAGTAAAAATAATTAATGTGATGATCTAAAAGATAAGCAAGAATAGTTAAACATACTTAGGTAGAGTGACATAACTTCGTGCTAACCTGAATAGAAAATGAAAAAACGCATAAACAGAAAATCAATAGTGATACTTACAAATGTGTTTACCAAAGGTAAATCAATAATTGTATACACAATATTTCTCATATTCCATTTCATTGAAAATTTGCGTTAAATAGCTGATGTTAATAACAATCTCTACCCCAGTAGATAGACTTGGGTGCTGATGAAGTGCGTGGCTGCACAGAAAAATATCGGTATTTCCCCCAGCTAGTAAAGTCTAATTTAATTTTTCTTCTCTTCTTTAGAAACTCACATTAATTAATAAAAAATATTTCATTCAACAAGAATTGAAATTACTGAACTTAAGCCTGACTAAGAAATTATTTCTGATTAAACAAATATAATTTTTATTATTTTTATTGTTATTTTATTATAAAACGTCACTTAAAAATATATAAAAGTGAACAAAATATTCAAAACGAAAGATATAATTCAAAAAACCGAATAACCTAGGCGGTATCTAGCCCTCTTCATACTTTTTACGTCCAACGCATCTTGCTTTTTACAAATATCTAAAATTTTGAAAATAAATATATATTAAATTAAATTTAGTAAATTTATTTTATTCACTATTGTTTTTACTTATCTTTTTTAGCAATTATAAATTTAATTTTCACAGACAGAATGAATTGTATTTTTTTATTAATAAAACTCCATGTTTCAAAAGTTTTGGGATATGTACATTAGATGTTCCACTCTAATATATATGCTAGAGTACAGCACCTATAATTAATAAATAATTCATCATCACTTCCGATCACATGACTATTGATTTCAATGTAAAATTGTTGCAAATGTGTTAGTGAAGAAATTTTGTTTGTGTAAGTTCAGTCATTCATTTCTTGTAGGGTAGCCACCCAAATTGAGCAATTTGAACCAAAATGTAAAAATTTGCTTAGAAATCTTGTGACAGATTGCTTTTGTAGCATATTAAACTACATGTTGTTTTTTGTGTAGTTGTATTGTTGTAGTGATAAGGTCACCTGATACTGAATTTGCCTTGTAGTCACCCAAAGTGTATTAATAGCCACCAAGGCGCATTTATTACGTGGCAACACTACACCACCCTGCAAGAAATGAATGACTGAAACTAATACAAACGTAATTTTTTCACTAACACATTTACAACAATTTTATATTGAAATCAACAGTGACAGTCAATTGCTTTAGTTGCTCTACTCTAACATACATGTAAGAGTAGAACATCTAATGTACATATACCAAACATTTTAAAACATCGCATTTTATTGTAAAATGTACAATTCGTTCGGTCTGTGAAAATAAAATTTATGGAAGTGTTAAAAAAGTTAATTAGAAAAAAAAGTGAATAAAAGAAATCCCCAAAGTTTAATTAAATATACATATATATTTTTTTTCCCAAATTTTAGATATTTATAAAAATTAAGGCGTGTTGGAGATTGAAAAAAGCGTGAAGAGGATAGATGACACCAACGTTTTTTTGAGTTTTTGCTTGTTTTTATGCCTTTAAATATTTAACTTATGTATATCTCTATTATTTTGTAATAAAAAACAAATAAAACAGTGTAAAAATTGTGTTTATTAATATTATTATGCAGGTTTGACTAGTTTCTTATGCCGATTATATACATCAAGTGTGATCAGTCAGACGTAACTACCGCATGCATCATTAATGATAAGTAAACATACGGCAGAGTAAGCAGTAGCTCGTTTCTGTATTTCTCGCATCATAAAATTTCTCACATGAAGTGTGAAACACAAAATTTCATCGTTTCTCGATTTGTGAGAAAAAAGTGTTTCTGTATTTGAATGCGAAACCAGGCAACACTGATTCTGTTTTTACTTTAATATTTCCAGGAATCAAAGTGTCAAATGAAAACAAAATGTTATTTCAATAACAAAAAGAGAAATAATTTACAAGAAAAAGAAAATAAAATAATGAACACGAATATAAAATGGATGTAAAATGCTTGAAAAAAGTTTTTTCTATCAACTGTCTCTACATATGACAATTACACAAAAAAAAACTCTAATTAAATGTAAACATATCGACTTTTTAATAATATTTTAGTCCAAAAATTCGTTGCATTCCTTTTCAACTAGTTTATTTTTCATAATTTTACACACAAATTCTAAAATTTATATTTATTTGTACAAAATTTGGTTGTTCTCGCACCAATTTGAAATGCGAGTTGTTTTGACATTTCTTGCGACAATCTTTACACAAAATATTGTTACAGAAACACTTTTTCTCACATCCTTCCAATAAATGCTGGAAATTTAATTAAATGACAAATAGTTCTCGCAAAGTAAAAATACAGAAATACTTATGTGAGAAACGCCATTTTGTGTTTCAATTTACACTGTTTTTGTTACGATTCCCTCGTTGCATGCGGGAAATTTTACGATGCGAGAAATACAGAAACGAGCTACAGGTCAGATATATATAGTAGATATTTTTAATTAGTTAGACAAAGATGAAAAATCACACGTACACAAAAGTTTACATCACTTTTTCCACATTGCTCTTAACAAACTGATAGAAACTTAGATAGACAAATTCATCACCACTGTCGGTCAAATGACCGGTCATTTGACTGGGAGTCTTCTTGCAGGGATGCTTTTACTTGGGTTATCCTCAAACACCTAAAGGTAGAGGTCCATAGCTCGCTTTTTGCGCGTTATGCTTTAGACGCGTTTCATCCTCTTGTTTCGTTCTATACTTTGTTCGCGTTGAGTTACATGCACTGCTTTTCATGCGCCATTTTATTTTTGTTTTGATCAGCTGTGTGCGTTTGTTTATAAATACTTATAAAGAAAAAATGGAGAGTGAAATCGAGTTTTTAAAAGAATTTGTGGAGTTAGTCGAGTTTGTATATTTAATTTTATGTGCAAAAAATGACTATGAACAATTTCAAAAAAAGAAAAGGTTTTGGGTACGGCCGTTGTATTTAGAACGGAATTTAAGTGGGTTTTTTGAAACCACATTTAAAAAAATTAAAACTTCTGACGCTGAGCAATTTCGAACCGCGACAAGAATGTCTGCAGATGTCTGCTCTGCTCTCTTTATTTTATTTCTATATAGCAGCAAACTTTTGTTATATAAAAGCTCGTGCTTTTTTACAGCATTAATTAAATTTTCTTCCATTTTATTGTTTAAAAATATGTAATGAACACAAAGTAAATAATACAGATTTAGCGGAGATGACAATCAGTACGTAAAAGTAATCGATAACTAATATGCCATATTTGTTACTGAGAAAAGTGTGGTGAAAAGTTAATTAAAATACATCGCATTAATGAAAATATTCACATATTTTATTAAACAAGTTTTTTTTACTAAGAAATTTTTTTTATTGAAAAAAAGAAAAAAATTATCCACGGCAAAATAATATTTATCGATAACGTAAGAAATAAAGTATTATTTAACATCTTTAGCATTCAAGAACAGCTGACTTTCTTTCATGGTGCTTGTAACGCATACAAAAGTAGAAAGTAGACCTACTTTGTGCTTTGAACGCGCCTACGCGTTCTGCGCTTTTTGCAATGTAACTTGTCACATACTACCTTAAGGTAGAGGTCCATAGCTCGCTTTTTGCGCGTTACGCTTTCTATGCATCTGTCAAAAAAGTAGAATCAATGTAATAGTATGTGACAAGTTACATTGCAAAAAGCGCAGAACGCGTAGGCGCGTTCAAAGCACAAAGTAGGTCTACTTTCTACTTTTGTACGCGTTACAAGCACCATGAAAAAAAGTCAGCTGTTCTTGAATGCTAAAGATGTTAAATAATACTTTATTTCTTACGTTATCGATAAATATTATTTTGCCGTGGATAATTTTTTTTTCTTTTTTTCAATAAAAAAAATTTCTTAGTAAAAAAAAACTTGTTTAATAAAATATGTGAATATTTTCATTAATGCGATGTATTTTAATTAACTTTTCACCACACTTTTCTCAATAACAAATTTTGCATATTAGTTATCGATTACTTTTACGTACTGAGTGTCATCTCCGCTAAATCTGTATTATTTACTTTGTGTTCATTACATATTTTTAAACAATAAAATGGAAGAAAATTTAATTAATGCTGTAAAAAAGCACGAGCTTTTATATAACAAAAGCTTGCTGCTATATAGAAATAAAATAAAGAGAGCAGAGCAGACATCTGCAGACATTCTTGTCGCGGTTCGAAATTTCTCAGCGTCAGACGTTTTAATTTTTTTAAATGTGGTTTCAAAAAACCCACTTAAATAAATTCCGTTCTAAATACAACGGCCGTACCCAAAACCTTTTCTTTTTTTGAAATTGTTCATAGGCATTTTTTGCACATAAAATTAAATATACAAACTCGACTAACTCCACAAATTCTTTTAAAAACTCGATTTCACTCTCCATTTTTTCTTTATAAGTATTTATAAACAAACGCACACAGCTGATCAAAACAAAAATAAAATGGCGCATGAAAAGCAGTGCATGTAACTCAACGCGAACAAAGTATAGAACGAAACAAGAGGATGAAACGCCTGTAAAGCATAACGCGCAAAAAGCGAGCTATGGACCTCTACCTTTAACATAGCGTCTACAACTGCGATTAACTCTAATATAATATGTGAGAGAACGTCGGCAGAATAACAAAAATAAAATACCGATATTTCTCTCCATCTCATACAACAGGAACACGTAGTTTTACTTTTCTTATAACATTTCACTTAATGCAAATTCTCATCGAGTTAACATGTATTAATTTTATATAATTATTTATTTTGTTTTCACTTTTTCACACAAACTTGAATTTATAAATCAATTAAATAAACACTTATTTTAACATTTATTGCAGATTGGAGAAGCTGATCTTGCAATTATTGCCAAATTGAGGTAAAGAAAAAAAATAAAGAAAATGAAATTGCAAATATTTAAAATAAAGAATAAATTTACAATTTTGTTTGTGTTAACTCTTCCCCTCTTAAATCGATTGTCCACAATCGGGGTGGCTTAGCAGGGGATTAATAGGTTCATGTGTTACAAGATATGGCTCATTTGCATTTATACTGTTTGCAACATGGTCTATTCGTTGAGGTGAAATATAAAGTTTTTGTTTATAATTTACGGTGTAGTAAAAAATTAATACAGTTATGATAACAATGAATATTATTAATATATCTGAGCTTAAACTAATTATATGTGTACTTTTATTTTTATCAATTAACAATTTTATGTTATCTTCATTGGTTAATTGGTTCCAGCTTTAGATCCAATTTACTAAAATTTTTCTTCTCTTTAATTTTTGTTATTAGATTGGGTAAAATAAAAGTTTCATGTATCTTAATATGAATGTTGGTGTAAGTTATGTTTAATGTGTTAATATTACAATTTTCAAACTTAATAAGGAATGTTCCTTTCTATCTTACTTTTAGTTCGTTACAATATTGGGTAATATTTTAATTAAATTTTTTAAATATAAGTATTTCTGACATTACCTCTACAATAGAGGATTCTTGCACTGTTTCTAATTAACAATGTGCTTCTTGGAATTTCAGAATATTCTCCATACATTTATTTTCTATTTTTACTAAATCTCTTTCCAAATTATCTTTAATATTTTATTGTAGATATTAGTATTATTATCCACTAACATATCATATTGGTTTAAAACCAAGGATTTATTCATAGCATTGGGAATAGGTACAAATTTTATTTTGGATAATATACATATTACTAGAGAATTGGGGTATCAATAAGGTTAGGATAATACTATAGTCTTTGAAAACTACCGCAATTTTCATTTTTCTGTAACTGTCAAAGTCGCTAATTAAATTAATTTCTTTTTTCGTTAGTATGTCAGAAGGAATTATGCCTAATTTACAAGAAAATATGATCTGTCCGATCGCGTCAATGTGGTTTCGAAGGAGCGATATGTCGTTGTCAATTCTGTATGTCTGTTCTACAAATTCTACTTCATCCTCTAAGGATGTTATCCCGTTCTGTGAATAGTCTTTAAATTTATTTATATAACCACTAATAAGAATCTGCTGTTTATTGATATGGGTTGTGATATTTTTAATTTCGTCTGCCATGCTATGATTAATGTGTACTAATTCGTTTAATGTCTTGTTGGTACCGTGTTCATTGTTTCTCATGTTAGCTATTGCTTTGTATATTACTTTCTCATCGTCACTGTCCATTGATCCTGCAATGTATTTAAGTCCTTTTCCTAAAACATTCAGCAGTCCTCGCTTTTGTTTTGAATATACGTGCAGGCTGTTTATATTAGCTTTTACTTATAGTGTCAAAAAGTTTTTGTCCTCATAAGTTGTGGCTTTTAGTGTTTATATGTATTCAGAAATTAAAAGTATGGTTTCGTCGTATTTAGTTATGTTAATGAAATGTAATACTTTGTCATAACCACAACGTAGACCAAAGTTGACACAGGACGGAAGATAATTGTGTTTTTGTGGTGTTTTTAGAAGTCTCGCTCACACAGTCATCAAATCCTCTTTACTTTTTCTTTCGCGTGGTATTATTTTAAAGTAATTACATTATATTCCTTGTGGTCTCATTCGCAGCCTAGTTTTTGTAAATAAATGGTAAAAATTAATATTTTCGAACGAAAATACTTAAAACAAAGTTTCTAATCATTTGAAAACAAATTTTAATCACTTTATTAATACTAATAATCCTTTTCGCATTGTGTTTTTTAATTCAATACCACAAATTCCTTCATATAATTTTGTGCAAATGTTCATGGGCTCAAGTGTATTTTCAATTTATGCTTTGTGGTCTCATTCGTTGTTTGCTTTTTGCAAGTTGAAGTTAAAAATTAATATTTTTGAAGGAAAATTTTTAAAATTAAGTTTGTAAGCATTTGGAAACTAATTTTAATCACTTTTATAATACTAATAATATTTACACATTGTTTTATTTAGTTCCACACTGCAAAATCTTTCATTTAATTTTGTAAAAATGTTCAATTGTTCATTTCACTAAGTATACATTTCTGCTGTTTGTTTTGATTATTGTACTAAAAATATTCAATAACAAACACACTATATTTGTCCCTTTTTAACAGTGATCTAATCATCGGATTTTATCTTTTTTCATAAGTCACTTTCTACAACTCTGGTCTACTTTGTCTTATTGTCTTTGATTCTCCCATTTTGATGGGTATGTACCCGTTGTTGTTAGTCAAGTCGTGTATATGAAGTTGTTGTGTATCTATTACTACGACCAATGTAAAGATAATCGTTAAAGTCCACATGATTGGTCCTCTTTTTTAACTGTTGCTTTAATGCCATTTTGCTGTTGCTAGCGAGTGCTGACTTTTTTGTATGATGGTATTTTCTTTTGGGTGATGGTTTCTTCCTTTTTTTTGGGTGATGGTTTCTTCCTTTTTTTATGGTTTTTTCCTTTTCCTTGTATGATGGCTTCTCCCTTTAATGATGGTTTCTCCTTTTGGCACACTGGTACTGAAGACAACTTCTTTTGGTAATGCTGGGATTTGTTGAAGACAGGCACTAGATGATTTTTTTATTTTAGTTTAGTTCAATATGTTTTGCAAGATTTCCTTCCGCACACTTTTGTACTTTAGTTTTCACTTTTCCTTTTCTTGCTAGTCACAATATTTCTTCTATTTAATGTCACAAAATTTACTTTTCCTTTTTTTTGTAATCTTTGTTGTATCTTCACTCTTCACTTATATTTTTTTTATATAGGTATTTACCACTATTTATCCTT
Source organism: Nowickia ferox (assembly GCA_936439885.1). NCBI lineage: Eukaryota > Metazoa > Arthropoda > Insecta > Diptera > Tachinidae > Nowickia > Nowickia ferox. Next base: position 50,128,525 of record OW387026.1, read on the forward strand.
TATGGAATTTTTTTTATATTTGTCCTTTACGGAATTTTTGTTTTATATTTGTCCTTTACGGAATTTTTTTATATTTGTCCTTTACGGAATTTTTTTATATTTGTCCTTGTAGTACAGGCTGGCACATTACATACCCCCGGTTTGCTTTAGCTACTAAGGAGCCTACGTACTATCAAAAATAATTTTTTTTATGATTCGGACGCCAGTTTTTTCTACCGGACCGACCGGTCCCTGCTCGTGCGCCAGTTAAGAACTTGTAAATTAAAAGTTTAAAAAAAAATTTTGTTTTTGGTCAGAATGACCTCACTTTATTAAATCAACAGAACAACTACTACTAAAACTACAAAGTATCTTATTTTATATTAATAAAATTGACATAAGTAAAAAGGTGGCGTGATTAAATTTCTTATTAATTTTAATATTGATTTAGCATTCATTGCGGAAGCTGATCGTGCAATTATTGCCAAATTGAGGAAAGAAAAAAAAATAAAGAAAATGAAATTGCAATATTTAAAATAAAGAATGTTTATGTTAACTTGTATACTTAGTGAAATTAACAATTTATTATTGTGTTATTTATTAAAATGTCGCTTACTGAAAATATACGTCAATATATTAACGCTAACATATTTTCCACCATGATTTCTTTGGACTTAAGTAACGCATTTGATACTATTAACCATAATGTTTTAATTAGTAACATATCAATTTGCCAGATCTTGCAAACTTATTTATTCTTATATAGGGTGTTTTTTATTGAGGTATAGAACTTTAAGTTGGCATCACTTTTTTAACTGGCGGCCATTTTGTCAGCTGTCAAGTGATTAATATTTAGTTTGGTTTGCCATTTCATCATGAACAGGTTGACAAAAGAACAACGCTTGCAAATCGTGCAAATTTATTTCGAAAATAATGGTTCAGTTCGCGAAGTTTACCGCAAGCTCCGTCCATTTTATGGTCGACATAATCGTCCATCAGAGCAATTAACGGAATGGACCTGTCAATTGGCCACCAAGATCGTGTGATTTGACACCATTGGATTATTTTCTTTGGGGATATGTGAAGTCGCTCGTCTACGCCAACAAACCAGAAACGTTAGGGGACTTGGAAGCCAACATTCGTGGCGTTATTGCCAACATACGGCCCCATATGCTCGAAAAAGTGGTTGAAAATTGGACCTGTAGAATTGGCTTTATTCGAGCCAGCCGCGGCGGCCACATGCCCCAAATCATATTTAAACGTTAATGGCATAAAATTATCCTTCCAATAAAGCCAAATTGATGGACATTAAAACGATTTTCTTGTGTTTTATTTCAATTCGAAGTTCTATACCTCTAAAAAAACACTGTATATAAATGCTCGTAAAGGTGTCTTTACATGGTAATACAATGTATTACGACATGTCAAAAAATGCTGTAGATTATACAAAATCTTATAATGTAAAAGCAAAATGTATCGAGTAGGAGAGAATATGGATAGAAAATTTGACAAGCGGTCGGTAAATGTTTATTTTCTAAACCATTTTAGAAACTTAAGTATTCTCATCACACCAGAGGTGTATTTCAAAGTAAACATTGGCAGCACTAATGGTATTTATTGAAGGTGTTGACACTTTTACAAAAACAACCAAAATCAACTCAGGAAATTTTCATGTTGTTTTTGTAAATATTTTACGACTACAACCATCAGTAACTTAACTGGTACAGCAAAGCCAAACAAAGAATAAAACTTAAAAAAAATTATATTTTGTAGTAAAATTGCATTGAAATTATAAAATGTTTTCTCCAATATTTAGTTTTATTATTACACATTTTTTTTTAAATTTTCCAATTTTTGTTATTAACTCAACAGTTTAATATCATTGCTTGCATTTTACTTATAGGATCAGTGTAAACATAAAAAATACCTACAACAGACTCTTGTTCTCTTTTTTTAAACACGGAGAGAATTTCATAATATTTTGATTCTACTAAGTCGTAATACTTTGTATTACCATGTAAAGACACCTTAAGCAGTTTGTTGGTAGTGGAGGTTTGCCTTAGTGGAGGTCCTCAGTGCTCAATCCTTGGGCCTCTGCTTTTCTTAGCATATGTTAATGATTTTGAAGAATTTGTAGGCACTAACTTTTGTAAAACTTACCTATTTGCAGATGATGTTAATCTACTTTTTACAGGAGATTAACAGTTCCCGGATTGCTATGAAATGTTATTAACTCAACAGTTTAGTTCTTGTATTAATATACCCATGAATATTTTATTTGATAATGTCAGTATACCCTTTGTCGACTCAATTAATTGCCTAGGAGTCACTCTTGAGAAGTTTTTGTCCTTCGAGCATCACATATGTATATAATATAAGTTCCAAAGTGAACGTAATATTAAAATCTCTTTACTCATCAGACCTACACTTACCAGTCAATATTAAAATTAAAATTGCCCATGCTCTTCTTATGTCTCACGTTCGTTACTGTCTGAATTCTACAGTGGTACTAAAGCAATCAACTTAAGAAAAATTAATCTCATTGTCAATAGAATTGTCAGATACATATTTAGACTAAGAATTTTTGCTCATATCTCGAGGTTCTGCGCCGAATTTTTAAAAAGCTCTTTTGTGGTTAGGTCGTGCAAGCTTTGGAACATCCTGCCTCATTCTTTAAAGATATTTAATTTGTCAAGAACTACTTTCAAACATCATATTCTCAATTGTGTGGTAAATTTCACTTAATATAACTTCTTTTCTTGGACTTAAATTTGTCAATCCGTTAATTTTTTCCACATTTATTTTACTATGTTCATACTTTAACAAAATTCATTTATTAACGTTTGTAATCTATTATTAGTATTTTTAATATTTTTCTATCTGTAAAGATTTTTTTTATCTTTTACATTATATCAGCCTCATATTATATTGCATATTAATATGTATATATGTATATAATTTTATATTTCTTTTACAAATATGCAAATATAAATTTAATTATCTTTTTATTGTAGTTTATTGCGTACTTTCAATGTTTTTAACATTCTTATATTACATTGTATTATACTCAATTAATCATATATGGCCCTGTGGGCTCGATTAATTTATATTGAATAAATGAAATGAAATGAAAATGTTTTCTGGTATATGATTGTACTTTATATTTTATTTTTTTAAATTGTTTTAAAATTTTTATTGAAAACGTTGCCTAATAATTTTTATTAGTTAAAAACACGAAATTGTAAGCAAACTTATTTTTGTTGCGGTGGCCTGAAGAAACTCGATATGCTTTTCAAAAACACTTTAACGAGACTATGCAGGATTAAGCGATAAATTTAAAATTAATACTAAAAAAAAAATAAAATAATAATAATAATGTAAACAAAAATTTCCAAATAAGCAAAAACAAACATTTTTTTATCCAACCAAGTAGAGAAGCAGAATACATATAAAAATGTAGACATTTGTAGTTAAAATTTCTATTTAGTAAAGTTGAAATAAAACATATTTCATTCTTTTTTGAGTATTTTATTTTACATTTTTTTTTTAAAATCTTAATACTAATACAATTTTAACTTTATGTATAAATAAAAATATAAAAAAGTAATATTTGTTTGTTATAATGATAAATTAACAAATTAAAAAAACAAATAACTAATAAATAATTAGAGAAATAAATTAATAAAAAAATTAATAAACAAATAAATAATTAATAAATAAATTAATAAATAAAATAATTAAATAAATAAATTAATAAATAATTAAAGAGATAAATTAATAAATAAATACAATTAGTACAAAATTAAATTTTCGTTGTCATCTTACATGCAATTTAGTGGGAATCATTCTATTCTACATCCATTGTTTCATTGTTTCGGTATATATAATGACCCCAAGCGCGCGTATTTATTTTATCTTTCATTATATTTATTTTATCATCAGAAAAGCTAAGTGCTATTCTATGTAGTTTTTGAGTATATAGCTGTGTGTGATGTGTTTTAGACCCAAACAAAAAACATTTCATCTGATATAATTTTGGATTCAAATAAACATCTTTTGTAATCATTAATGGACAACTTTTTAATTACAGACTTCACAGATTCTGATTGGGCCTGTGACACCAACGACAGAAAGTCACACTCCGGATTTGTTACGTTCATGGCAGGTGGTCCCATTTCATGGGAATCACGAAAACAAACGGTGGTGGCTTTGAGTACGATGGAAGCAGAGTATATCGCACTGTGCCAGGGTACAAAAGAAACGATTTTTCTTCGATGTTTACTTCGTGAGATGGGTTTGGCTGATTATATCGCGTCTCCCACGCCTATTCTTTGCGATAATCAGAATGCAGCTTTTATGGTGACAAATCCTACAGTGCAGAAAAAAGTAAGCATATAGACATCCGCTACCATTATATATGAGAGAAATATGAAGACCAGAAGATCGATGTAAAATATGTTACAACTAATGAGAACGCAGCAGACATATTAACAAAAATTTTAGGTAAACAAAAGCATTTTTATTGTTGTAAGTTGTTAAAACTTAAATTGTAAATTTAGTTATTTGAACATACAAATGTAATTACATACATTCTAATCATTAATGGACAACTTTTTAATTCCAGATTTTTTGACCCCTTCTGATTTTGTAACATCTTCCGAGCGAAGAGTCGACAGAGAATACATTTTTGCTCTTAAACCAACAAACTCTGTCATTATATCACCTTTGTTTTTATCTTTGATCATTCCCAAAACCTTCTTACTGAGTAGCGGCAAACGAAAGTGATTATCTATAGGATATTCTGACGTATCAAAATTCAACCTAATATCATTACGGATGTCATCATAAAAATCATCAGTTTTAATTGAAGGAGTCAGTATCCATATAGTTGAGAGAAACGTTCTCTCCAAATTTAGGCTTCATGAAGCCATAATGGAAGTCATACATTCTCCACTTGGATAACTCCAGTACTGTAAAACCAACATATATGGGTTGGCTCCATTTTTTCTAACTCTACCGCATACATATCATCAGAAAATTATTTTAAATGCTTAAAATTTGGTCTTGCAATTAATGCTCTCAGACCCAAATGATTCCTAAGGATTCTATAGATTTGTTTTAAGATGAGGCCATTTGAAATGCCTTGTTTTAAAACTCTATAGTGTATGGTGTAACTATTTTTTGAGTGTAAGTCTGCAACTAATTTTTTGATCTCGGATCCCCCCACGGGCTTACTTTGAGGACAAAATGGCAAATCGTTATGTAGATCATGCACCGAATCGGGATAATCTATAACCACTTCCAAAATGTACCCATACTCTGCAGTATCAGAAATTTTTTTAACATCAAAATCAGTATCACATATCCACTCAAATTCTCCGCAAGGAAGATATTCGGACATCGCCCAACCGTAAAGGTTATTTGCGTCTAAGTATACAAGAAATTCTGAAGGCTTTTCTTTATCAAAATCTTGCAAATACTTATTATTCGCTTTTGAATATCTTTGCGAACATTAAACTAGTCCACCTCTAATTCCGTTTTGCATAAACATGTACATTTCAGAATCAGTGAACTGTTCCAGTGAAACTTGTGTGGTTTTCAACATTGCATCCCAAGATAAGCCTGGTGCTGTATAATAGTGACAGGGGTCCAAATCGTGTATACCTTTACAAATTTTCCTAAAATTTTCAAACACGTCGGTTAGAAGAAGAACATCTGTCTTTAAGTAGAGCTCAGTATAGTCCAGGAGGGTTTTACAGTGAAACTCCGCCCATATTTTTTGATCATGTTCATACTCGACTACATCACATTCTTCATTCGTTAGAATACTAGGGAGTTTAGTTTCCTTAAACTTTGTCATAGGATCCATGTAAGAGTATGGAAATACACCCTTTCTTCTAATCAGGTTGAAATGATCTTCATCAACGAAACGTGATCGAACAGTGTTGAAATCATTACTGTCAAGATTTTTCGTTAAAGTATCTAAACTCGAAGCCATAAAAGTCTATAAATCTTGATGAAAATTTAAAGAGAAATATAACGCTCTGTGTTTAGAAAGTTCTTTGAAAAATAGGTGCATATCATATGCAGAAAGATTATGAAAGATAACCGGTATGAACTGAGGTGTTTTATAATTCAAATTGCATTCGTTATGAGCTGCCCCACGATAATTACCAGCAAGATGACAATGATCTCTAACTTTATCGTTATTTAAAATTTTCTTACATATATAACAATTTTGTGCGCTATTATATTGACCTATTATATTGGTATCATAAACATTTTCTTAACTTTAAGTAAATAATTTAGATAAATATCTGTACAATCTTCAACTATTTTTTTGATAAATATATTCGCCGAATCTTCACCAAAGTAATGAAGAAGTCTGAAGAAGATAGAGAATTAAAATAATATGTTAATAAATATAAAAATAACAAGTGAAATTTTTTATAAAGATGTAAAAATGTTAATAAATACACAAATGAAACTTACTTTGATATATCTTTGATGAGCACATAGTGGAAGTTTTCATTTGACTGGAGCAATAACAGATTAATATGAAAGTGTTTCTCTCCTTTCATTACATAGTATGGTCCTATAAGTGATGTTCCATTATGACCAAATACATTTATGCTCACGTCATTTTGATTTTCAAATTGTTTTATCTGCTTCAATGGGAGTGGAAACTCTAGGCCTTTAAAATTTAATACAATTGCCCCTATATTAATATTCTCATCAGAAATATTTTTAATATTGTAATATCTAAAGTTTTTCCGTTGTCTTCTATTTAAAGTACTATCTGTGTACAAAGCAGCAATGATAGACCATTTAAAACAAGAAACATCATTGTTCTCGATATTTATGCATCCACATTTTACTGCAATATTTTTTGGGAGAGGGATAAAGCTCGATCCTCTTATTATGGACGCCTTGTTTATATTAACTTCAAGGGAATTTATTGAAAGCAACGTCCATCCTCTATCCCTTTCTTGAAATTCTTCCATTTTGGCTCTCAGCTCATCGGTCTGTTTCTTGTACATCTCCTCTATCTCATCAGAGAGGGTCACCAACATCATCTTTGATATGTGTATAAGTTGGCTAACATTCACCATTTTCATATAATCACATATAAGCTCCATATTAAATTTAAACGTATTATGTATCCTACTACGTTCATTAAGTTGTTTTACTATGGAACTCTTTGCAGATGTGAGAGACTCCTCCGGAAACAAGACACCCACACTTTTGTTGAGGATGATATATGTCTCGATCCTCCCATTGAAGTTACTTATTCTTCTAGTGAGAAAATCGCTGATCTGTTCTTGCTGACAGCTGTTTTTGTGTTTTATGGTTCTGACGTGAGCCATACAACCATTTGATGGAATCATCTCATCACAATCCTCACAATACTTGTTTTTAATGTTTAGCTTACTAGTTTCCAATAGAGCCTTCGACTGGCTAGCATAGGTGTGCGTTTCTATATGCTTATTTACTTTTGTTTGAGTCATAAAGACTTTATTGCAGATGGGACAACTTGCGGTATTCATTTTATTTAATTATTTTTATTATTTATTTATTTGTTTATAATTTATTTAATTATTTTATTTATAAACAATTTATTTAATTATTTTATTTATAAACAATTTATTTAATTATTTTATTTATAAACAATTTATTTAATTATTATTTTTTCTTTATACACTATAAACTTGTTTATCAAACAATAATTAGTTTTAACACTTTTGTAGTTTTTTTTATTGTTTTCAAACACTTTAAAAATTTGGTTTGGAAAATAAGTTGTGACTTATTGAGATATCAAAGTAACTGATGACAATCTACATTATTTTTTCTACTTATATACGTTACATGAGAATCGCGTAGTAGTCATCAAATCTAATTTCTCTGATGGTATTACGACATATGATGAAATTCGTATACACACACAGACACACACACATACACACATCCCCACAATTCATATGAGAATCGGGGCACGTGAGTGCAGGTTCTTCTATAAGTTTTTGCTAAAGTAAAATATACTAAAATAAAAATATAATTACCCCTATTCATAAAACTTAAAATATTTAATATCTGAAATGCACTTGTACATATAAAACCTATGCCAACACAATATTTTTCTATCTCCATAAGAAAAGCAATGCCAATAGCGTAGAAAACATATATACACATATATGTAAATATGTATGAAGAAGTGTTGATGTAATTCACACAAGCAATGATATTCTTCAAAGTAAAAATAGATACGATCACATACATTAATCCAACAACATAAACATGCATACATACATTCCAAACATCTATCAGGGTTGCCACTACCTACAGCTTTTATATTATTTCCCCAGAGACCTCAAAAATAAATGTATACATACAATAATAATCATACATACGCAAAGCAACGAAAACTCAGAGGAGCAAACCAAAGTCAATCAAATAACGATCACTACATACACACAAACACACAGATCCCTTGTTACTACCCTGCAGTCAGACTGGGACCAAGTGCCTTTGTGTCAGCACTAAAATTCTAGTGACAATTGTAGTATAATAAGTTTTCTTCTATCCGTCAGTATAAAAGAAAGGGAGGAAACAGGTATGAAGTCTTTGTGGTGGAATTGTCAACAACTTGTCAATATGCACACATTTGTATGTACCTAAATTATAGAAATGTACTAGTAACTAACTGTCTGGTTAGTATGTCTCCATTTTCCCATAAGAACTAAGTAGTCACTATGTCTAGTTTATGTCAAAAGGGAGTCAGTACATTTTCAACATCAACATTTCCTACAGGTTATAATGTTTGTCTCTAACTACAACAAAAGTAGTGGATACTGGCAAACATACAAGTAAATACAAAAACGCACACATATGCACTCACACATACATACACATATACAAACACTCACAGATACATCCATCTACTGTAAGCACAACGTTTCTCTACAATGACAAAAGCTGTACACACAAGTACATATATACATACACAAATACATACATACATAGCAAAAATGAAACTCACACACACAAACACACAACCAGCCCAACGAAATCTTAGTGTAAAAATACCCAAAATCCCCAATTTGTAACAGGGTTGCCAACGTTTTTAATTTTTACCGGTTTTGAATTCCCAAACTTGGACTCAGGTCCCATTACTAATCTACTTATATATTTGGTAGGTGCATGTTATTATATGTAGTATGTGATTTTACTAAGTTATTAATGTCTTTTTTAGTGTAGTTATTAATTAATATGGTTGGAGAAATGTTGGTATGTTTTGTCTGCGAATTCGTTTCCAGACATATTTCTATGTGCTGGTGTATACAGGATTTTAGTTTTATTACTCCTTATAAGACTTTCTTTTATTCTGTTAATATATCTGAGTGTTTAAGTAATTTTAGTGCATTTATGGATGAGAGACTGTCAGTACATATTAAGAGTTTACTTTGGGAGTGGAAGGCTTTTATGGCTTCTTCAATGGCAGTAATTTCGGACGTAAAGATGGATGTGAAAATGGGCAGTATTCCAGTCTTGATTATTTGTTGGTTGTCATCTACTATGGCGAATGAATTAGTATACGTCGTTTTAGATCCATTGCAGTACCAAATTATGTAATTTTTATCCTTATAAGTATTTATTTGTTCTAAGTGAAGTTTCCTGAACTGCTCAGGGTTGGTGTCTCTTTTGTTATTCATGGGTATGTGTGGAAAATAGCAATCTATGTTGGTCCAGGGTGGAGAGTATTTTCTAATATTTGGTGGTCTATTAAGTGATATTACTAATTCGTCTGCTTGTTGTAGAATATGTGTTATTGTTGGTTTTATGCTCGATTTTCGTTTCAGAAAAATTTTTGAACATGTCGAAAGCTGAAGCTCTTCTTTTTGTATAGCTATTCGTTTATTGTGTTAACTTCTACAACGACACTTAAATTTTCAGATGCAGGAGTATGAGCTACAGGTTGTGATTGGGTAGTCAAAAAATAAAAAGGTCGAAGAAATAACACAGTTTTACGACTTTTTCTATTTCGACTGCAGTTTTTTAAACACTGAATACAATGTATTATGATATGTCAAAAAATTATGTAGAGTGTACAAAATCTTATCATGTAGAAGCAAAAGGTATCGAGTATGATAGAATACAGATACAGTATTTGACATGCGGTCGGCAAATTTTTATTTTCTAAACCAATTTAGAAACTTAAGTATTCTCATTATTTTAATCATTGTAATCATGGGCAGAATTAATAGTATTTAATGAAGGTGTTAACACTTTTATAAAAACCAAAATCAACTTAAGAGATTTTCATGTTGTTTTTGTAAATAGTGTAGAACTGTAACCATCGGCTTGTTAATCTGTACAGCAAAACTAAAGAAGCAATAAATAAAGCTATATAAAAATTTAAATTTGTAGTAAAATTAAATTGAAATAATAAAATGTTTTCGCCAATATTTAGTTTTATAAATACACATCTTTTTATTTGCAATTTTCCAATTTTTTTATTAATCAATACTTTAATATCTTTGTTTTGATTTTACTTAAGGTATCCGTGTAAACATGAAAAATACCTACAACAGACTTTTGTTTGGAGAGATTTTCATAATATTTTGATTCTACATTGTTGCAAGTATTTTGTTGCAAGCATTTTAAAAAACTTGTATTAAAACCCTCTCAATATGACCTTAATTATAAGGACTTTTGACAGTTATTCTCTGGAAGACCTTTTTTTAAACGCTTGTATTTATTTATTGTATCTTCCAAAATGAGCAATAAGTATTCAAATCTTAAATCTAGATATAATAATTAGGCCCGACCAGTGTCGGACATAAACTTAATGATAGTAAATTAATGATACCTAAGAGTCGTTTCCGCATAAAAATTATGTCATTGAACTTTGCTATTATTAACTTAAACACAATAATAAAAATAGTTCAATAATAAAATTACCCGTTGACCAAGAGTGAAGGTATGAAACGTTAATTTAAGCATTTTATTATTAAGTTAATTTAAGAATTATATTCTTATTATTCACAACAAATATGACTAATATGATGCAAGAAATGCTTCGAATGCAGAATACTCTGCTTCAAGCATTAATTAACAAGCCATGAACACGTTAAAAATATGTTTCTGGAACGCAAACGGCATTCGCCAACACAAAAATGAGCTCGAGCACTTCCTTACGGAAAAAGATATTAATATAATGTTGGTCTCTGAGACTCATTTGACTTCGAGAAGCCTTTTCAAAATCAATGGCTACAACTTATATGATACAAAAGACCCTAGAGGAAGAGCATGCGGTGGATCGGCAATTCTAATAAAGTCAAGACTCAAGCACTATATTCTTGACAACGTTTGTGAAGAAAATCTACAAGCTACAAATATTTGCGTCGAAAATTTTTGTACAAATTTCGTTATATCATCAATTTACTCCCCTCCCAGATTTTCAATCACTGAGGATCAATACGAGGATTTCTTCAAATCTCTTGGACCTTGTTTTGTAGCAGCTGGCGACTACAATGCAAAGCATACGTTCTGGGGTTCGCGTCTTATTACACCTAGAGGTAGAGCGTTGTTCACCACAATTTCAAAAATGGGTTTGGACGCCATTTCGAGTGGGCAGCCCACTTACTGGCCTACTGACATACAAAAAATTCCGGATGTTATAGATTTTGGCGTCATGAAAAATATTTCTAGAGATTTAGTTCATGTTGAAGCTTCTCTAGATCTCTCCTCCGATCACTCTCCCACTATCGTTACAATCTGTAATCCACTAAGAAGTGACTTACCTCATCCATATGTGAAGATGGTCAATCGTGTTAATTGGCTGAGATTCAAAAAATATCTTAGTAGTCATTGCACAGAAAACATAACGCTAAGTACATCCGATGATATTGAATCTAACATTGCGAATCTTAACGGAAATATTAAACAGGCTGCTGAACATGCTACTACCTCCCACCCGCAGACTGGGTTTAATAGAATTTATTCTACGGATATTGAACGTCTCGTAAGTGAAAAAAGAAAAGCTAGAAGGGAATGGCAGCAACACAGATCACCCCAACATAAAATCAGGTTTAAAGAGTGCACTAAACGACTCCAAGAGTTGCTTGCATCTGAAAAAACTGCATCTCTTAAAAATTATCTGGAAGGTCTTGATGTTACACCAGCAACTAATTATTCTTTGTGGCGCGCTGCGAGGAAGCTTAAAACACCCGTTGAGTTTAAACCACCCCTGCGCACTTCTACTGGAGGTTGGGCAAGAAACGATACTGAAAAAGGTAAGATATTTGCTGAGCATTTAAAAACCGTATTTACCCCAAACACATGTATGGGTGTTGCTGATTTGCCATGTGTAGTTGCTCTACCCCCTCGTCCCTTAAAGTTTAAGATGCGTGATGTACAAAAACTAATTGCTGAACTCAACCCAAAACAAGCTCCGGGTATTGATGAAATTAGTAATAAGATGCTGATGAAGTTGCCTCGTATTGCAATTAGAATTCTGCTATTCATTTTTAATGCCATTTTAAGACTGGAGTATTATCCACACAGCTGGAAGCTTGCCAAGGTCAAAATGATTCCAAAGCCGGGCAAAGATCTTACCAAGGCTGAGTCATACAGACCAATAAGTTTACTGCCAACAATGTCAAAGCTCTTCGAAAAGTTACTCATGATCAAATTGTCCCCAATTCTAACTGATAATGCGTGCATAACGGATCATCAATTTGGTTTTAGAAGTCAGCATAGCACCATTGAACAAACGCATAGATTGGTTCAATTTATAAGAAGAACACTCGAAGAAAAGAAGTATTGTTCTGCCCTCTTTATTGATGTTTCTCAAGCATTTGATAAAGTGTGGCATAGAGGCCTAATTTTAAAATTTAAGACATATCTACCAATAAACATTGTTAATCTTCTGCAAAGTTATATTCTTGCTCGAAAGTTCACTGTTGTGGAAGGAGACTTCATGAGTGCGTCCGAATCAATCTCATCCGGTGTGCCACAGGGGAGCATACTGGGCCCAGTCTTGTATTTGATTTATACTTGTGATATGCCTTTGAGCAGCAATATTCATACATCTACATTTGCTGATGATACAGCCTGCCTTAGTATGCACGAAAACCCTCATGAGGCTTCCCGATATCTACAAGAACATATTACACAGCTGGAATTATGGTTAAACTGATGGAGAATTAAGGTAAACGAACAAAAGTGTGTTCAGGTAACATTTACTCTGCGAAAAGATACCTGTTCACCCATTCGAATCAATAATCAAGTTGTTCCTCAACATTCACATGTAAAATACCTTGGTATACACCTTGACCGACGGATAACATGGAAACACCATATTGACTCTAAGCTAACACAAATGAAACTAAAATTAACTCAGTTACATTGGCTGATTGGTAGAAATTCAACCCTGAGCCTAGATTGCAAACTTTTGATATACAAGTCGCTTTTGAAACCTATATGGTGCTACGGAATTCAGCTATGGGGCACTGCTTCAGCTTAAAATGTAGAGAAAATCCAACGAAGACAAAACAAAATTTTACGGTTAATAACATCGGCTCCATGGTACATAAGAAACTCAAATTTACATCGTGATCTAAATATGCCACAAGTGACTGAAGAAATTGCAAAACGCTCAGGCAAATATTTAACTAAACTCGAGTCACACCCTAATCCGCTTGCTCGAAATATCTTGAACTTTACCGGACACATCCGCTTAAAAAAGAGGGACACAAGGGCTCTAATACTTATCACACCAGATGAAACTGTTTGAAATTATTTTTTTTTATTTTTTGCTTTGCACAACTCTTATGTATTATGAATTACTATCACTAAGTTTATGTCCGACACTGGTCGGGCCTAATAATTATATTTAAGAATTGAATACTTATTGTTAGTTCATTTTTGAAGATACAATAAATAAATATATGTATGCATAAAAAAAAAAATATTCTTATTATTATTAAATTAATCTATATATATATAAAACGGAATGTGTATTTGTTTTTTTTTTGTTTGTTGGTACGTTATAGGAGACCACACCTCTTGACGAATCTTCCTGAAATTCTCACATTTATCCTGGAATCTGGATTGAACTCAAGGCTCCTTTTTTCACCCACGCCCACTTATTTAAATTATGTTACTAATTCCACATAGTATTTAACAGGTTTGTTTTATAATATTAATGAGCATAACTCCGGAATTTTTTTTTCATATAAAAAAGTCCACTTATGTTTTTTTTTGGGAGGGGAAAAGGGTGTCGCAGCTAACTGCCTTCCCCAGTAATTGATTAAAAATAATTTCGTCATCTATCGATCTATTTTCAAAGAGCTTTTTGCATATGGAAAATGTCCACTAATTTTTTTCCACCCCAAAAATTAATAATCAAATATTTTTGTCATCCAAAATTCTTTTTTATTTTTTTGGGGCTGCAAAATTCCCGCCTTTAAAAAGTGAGTATCAAATAACGTAGGCATATGTGGACGAATTTTTCAACTTAGCTTTTAATATGGAAGGTGACCAATAACTTTTTTTAACTTGGGGTAGCGAAATGTGCCCGCAAAAAGAACAAGGATTATCACATTATTCAAAATTATTTTTGCATATGGAACATAAATCTGTTGGAAGTTGATGGGGGAGACAAGTTTTCCCAAAAATTGATTATGGAGCAATTAAACTAGTTTAGTATAAAAGCAAGAATGGTAATAAAGAATTTATCAATCTTCTTAGGGCATTTAGTGTTTTAATGATTAATCTTCACAATGTTTTTCAAGTTTAAGTGCTTGAAAGACATCCTGGCAAACAAAATAGTATCAGCAGAAGTTTATGTGCTTCAATTAAAATTAATATTGCCACATTATACAGTTCTTGTTGAACCACTATGAAGAACAGACGTCAAAGCGGTATTTTTCTTACATACATACGAAACAAAAATCATACTAAAAAATATTCGTTATACATAGTGACTTTGATAAATAAGCTTTATTAGCTTTATTAATATTTTTTACAAAGCAAGAAATAACAACAACAAAAACACAAACAAAGTGACAAAGTGATGATAGTAATTGTTTTACGGCGAAGCCACTTTTTCGTCATCGATCAACTTCGCTTTGTCCAATACCAACTAGTGATTCGTGAACACTACCGTTGCCTAGTACTTCTTCATATAAGTCAGCGACATCATCCCCTTGGGGCTCGTGTACATCACTTAACAAAGTTATCACTACAGATGACAGTAGCACTAAACCCAAGGGACAAGTCTTAATGGACAGATATATAACTGTGGTAAAGCGTGGGCGAAGCCCAAATTTTTCAAAAATTTCATCTGCTCCAAAGATATCTAGGGATAATAGCGCATCATCTACTAATCGTCAAAATCGGTTTTCACTCTTGCAAGACAATAACGACAAGCCCACTGCATTATCGCAAAAGTCTTTTAAGCCATCACCTATCTATCTGAGAGAAAAACAATCTAACGCGCTTCTAAAAAAAACTATTGCCGGCCATTGGTGAAAATACTTTTCACATCATTCCAATTAAACTAGGTAATAAACTCATGAAACTAAAATCCAAATATATGATGAAAATGATTTCGAAAAATTATTAGTGAATTTAAAAAAAAAAATTTTTTTTAAAGTGCTAAAGGCCTACAAATAGCATTAAAGGGCATAGATTCATATGTTGACCCCGAAGAAGTAAAATGTGCTCTTATCGACAAAGGATTTAAGGTAAAAAATGTTACTAATATAATTAACAGAGAAAAAGTCCCCCAACCCCTATTTCTGGTCGAACTGAAGCCGAATGACATACAATTAAAAAAATAATGAAACCCATCCAATTTATAGCGTAAAGTTTCTCTCACACCGAAAAATTACAGTTTAGGAGCCTCGTAAGCGTTCATGTCCCGTACAGTGCCATAATTGCCAAGAATATGGCCATACTAAAACTTACTGCAAATTACCTACAGTTTGTGTTATCTGAGGTGAATTGCACGGTTCTGCTAGCTGTACGAAGCCAAAAGATCAAGCTGAAAAAAATGTAGTAATTGTGGAGGTAATCACACTGCTAACTACAGAGGATGTCCTGTATATTCTTTCGTTAAACAGACTATGGGACAAAACCTAAATTAGCTCCAGCTCAATCAGCAAACCCTTGCTCCTCCAATTTTCCTCCAACCAAGTACTTCACGTGTATCCTATGCCGATGCTGTTAAGACAAATTCTTTTCCCACGCAGAAAGTGTCCCCACCAAGTAATTCAACAAATGCTACCACAAGCTTTAATTTCAGTCGCCTTGAAGCCACTATTAATAATCTGGTGCAACCTATAAACAACTTTACTACAAATATGACTAGCATGATGCAAGAAATGCTGCGAATGCAGAATACTTTCCTTCAAGCATTAATTAAAAAGCCATGAACACGTTAAAAATATGTTTCTGGAACGCAAACGGCATTCGTCAACACAAAAATGAGCTCGAGCACTTCCTTTCGGAAAAAATATTGATGTTATGTTAGTTTCTGAGACTCATTTGACTTCGAGAAGCCTCTTTAAAATGTATGGCTACACTTTATATGATACTAAGGATCCGAGAGGAAGAGCATGCGGTGGATCAGCAAGTTTAATAAAGTCAAGACTCAAGCACTATATTTTTGATAACATCTGTGCAGAACATTTACAAGCAACTAATATTTGTGTTGAAAATTTTTGTACAAATTTCGTTATATCATTAATTTACTCCCCTCCAAGATTCTCAATCACTGAGGATGAATACGAGGATTTCTACAAATCTCTTGGGCCTTGTTTCGTAGCAGCTGGAGACTACAATGCAAAGCATACGTTCTGGGGTTCACGCCTTATTACACCTAGAAGAAGAGCGTTGTTCAACACAATTTCAAAAATGGGCTTGGACGTCATTTCGAGTGGAGGACCCACTTACTGGCCTACAGACATACAAAAAATATTCCGGATGTTATAGATTTTGGAGTCATCAAAAATATTTCTAGAGATTTAGTTCATGTCGAAGCTTCCTTAGATCTCTCCTCCGATCACTCTCCCACTATCGTTGCAATCTGTAACCCACTAAGAAGTGATTTACCTCACCCATATGTTAAGATGATCAATCGTGTTAATTGGCTGAGATTCAAAAAATATCTTAGTAGTCATTGCACGGAATGCTAAGAACATCCGGTGATATTGAATCTAACATTGCGAATCTTAACGAAAATATTAAGCAGGCTGCTGAACATGCTACTACCTCCCACCCGCAGACTGGGTTTAATAGAATTTATTCTATGGATATTGAACATCTCGTATGTGAAAAAAGAAGAGCTAGACGGGAATGGCAACAGCACAGATCACCCCAGCATAAAATCAGATTTAAAGACTGCACTGAACGACTCAATATGCATACATTTGTATGTACCTAAATTATAGAAATGTACTAGTAACTAACTGTCTGGTTGGTATGTCTCCATTTTCCCATAAGAACTAAGTAGTCACTATGTCTAGTTTATGTCAAAAGGGAGTCAGTACATTTTCAACATCAACATTTCCTACAGGTTATAATGTTTGTCTCTAACTACAACAAAAGTAGTGGATACTGGCAAACATACAAGTAAATACAAAAACGCACACATATGCACTCACACATACATACACATATACAAACACTCACAGATACATCCATCTACTGTAAGCACAACGTTTCTCTACAATGACAAAAGCTGTACACACAAGTACATATATACATACACAAATACATACATACATAGCAAAAATGAAACTCACACACACACACACACACAACCAGCCCAACGAAATCTCAGTGTAAAAATACCCAAAATCCCCAATTTGTAACAGGGTTGCCATCGCTTTTAATTTTTACCGGTTTTGAATTCCCAAACTTGGACTCAGGTCCCCATTACTAATCTACTTATATATTTGGTAGGTGCATGTTATTATATGTAGTATGTCATTTTACTAAGTTATTAATGTCTTTTTTAGTGTAGTTATTAATTAATATGGTTGGAGAAATGTTGGTATGTTTTGCTGTTTTGTCTGCGAATTCGTTTCCAGGCATATTTATATGTGCTGGTGTATAAAGGATTTTAGTT
Organism: Nowickia ferox; assembly: GCA_936439885.1. Classification (NCBI taxonomy): domain Eukaryota; kingdom Metazoa; phylum Arthropoda; class Insecta; order Diptera; family Tachinidae; genus Nowickia; species Nowickia ferox. The sequence goes on from OW387026.1 coordinate 50,146,640, forward strand.
TTATTACTCCTTATAAGACTTTCTTTTATTCTGTTAATATATCTGAGTGTTTAAGTAATTTTAGTGCATTTATGGATGAGAGACTGTCAGTACATATTAAGAGTTTACTTTGGGAGTGGAAGGCTTTTATGGCTTCTTCAATGGCAGTAATTTCGGACGTAAAGATGGATGTGAAAATGGGCAGTATTCCAGTCTTGATTATTTGTTGGTTGTCATCTACTATGGCGAATGAATTAGTATACGTCGTTTTAGATCCATTGCAGTACCAAATTATGTAATTTTTATCCTTATAAGTATTTATTTGTTCTAAGTGAAGTTTCCTGAACTGCTCAGGGTTGGTGTCTCTTTTGTTATTCATGGGTATGTGTGGAAAATAGCAATCTATGTTAGTCCAGGGTGGAGAGTATTTTCTAATATTTGATGGTCTATTAAGTGATATTACTAATTCGTCTGCTTGTTGTAGAATATGTGCTATTGTTGGTTTTATGCTCGATTTTCGTTTCAGAAAAATTTTCGAACATGTCGAAAGCTGAAGCTCTTCTTTTTGTATAGCTATTCGTTTATTGTGTTAACTTCTACAACGACACTTAAATTTTCAGATGCAGGAGTATGAGCTAGTCAAAAAATAAAAAGGTCGAAGAAATAACACAGTTTGACGACTTTTCCTATTTCGACTGCAGTTTTTTAAACACTGAATACAATGTATTATGATATGTCAAAAAATTATGTAGAGTGTACAAAATCTTATCATGTAGAAGCAAAATGTATCGAGTATGATAGAATACAGATACAGTATTTGACATGCGGTCGGCAAATTTTTATTTTCTAAACCAATTTAGAAACTTAAGTATTCTCATTATTTTAATCATTGTAATCATGGGCAGAATTAATAGTATTTAATGAAGGTGTTAACACTTTTATAAAAACCAAAATCAACTTAAGAGATTTTCATGTTGTTTTTGTAAATAGTGTAGAACTGTAACCATCGGCTTGTTAATCTGTACAGCAAAACTAAGGAGACCACACCTCTTGACCAATCTTCCTGAAATTCTCACATTTATCCTGGAATCTGGATTGAACTAAAGGCTCCTTTTTTCACCCACGCCCACTTATTTAAATTATGTTACTAATTCCACATAGTATATAACAGGTTTGTTTTATAATATTAATGAGCATAACTCCGGAATTTTTTTTCATATAAAAAAGTCCATTTATGTTTTTTTTGGGAGGGGAGGAGGGTGTCGCAGCTAACTGCCCTCCCCAGTAATTGATTAAAAATAACTTCGTCATCTATCGATCTATTTTCAAAGAGCTTTTTGCATATGGAAAATGTCCACTAATTTTTTTCCACCCTAAAAATTAATAATCAAATATTTTTGTCATCCAAAATTCTTTTTTTTTTTTTTGGGGCTGCAAAATTCCCGCCTTTAAAAAGTGAGTATCAAATAACGTAGGCATATGTGGACGAAGTTTTCAACTTAGCTTTTAATATGGAAGGTGACCAATAATTTTTTTTAACTTGGGGTAGCGAAATGTGCCCGCAAAAAGAACAAGGATTATCACATTATTCAAAATTATTTTTGCATATGGAACATAGACCTGTTGGAAGTTGATGGGGGAGACAAGTTTTCCCAAAAATTGTTTATGGAGCAATTAAACTAGTTTAGTATAAAAGCAAGAATGGTAATAAAGAATTTATCAATCTTCTTATGGCATTTAGTGTTTTAATGATTAATCTTCACAATGTTTTTCAAGTTTAAGTGCTTGAAAGACATCCTGGCAAACAAAATAGTATCAGCAGAAGTTTATGTGCTTCAATTAAAATTAATATTGCCACATTATACAGTTCTTGTTGAACCACTATGAAGAACAGACGTCAAAGCGGTATTTTTCTTACATACATACGAAACAAAAATCATACTAAAAAATATTCGTTATACATAGTGACTTTGATAAATAAGCTTTATTAGCTTTATTAATATTTTTTACAAAGCAAGAAATAACAACAACAAAAACACAAACAAAGTGACAAAGTGATGATAGTAATTGTTTTACGGCGAAGCCACTTTTTCGTCATCGATCAACTTCGCTTTGTCCAATACCAACTAGTGATTCGTGAACACTACCGTTGCCTAGTACTTCTTCATATAAGTCAGCGATATCATCCCCTTGGGGCTCGTGTACATCACTTAACAAAGTTATCACTACAGATGACAGTAGCACTAAACCCAAGGGCCAAGTCGGAATGGACAGATATATAACTGTGGTAAAGCGTGGGCGAAGCCCAAATTTTTCAAAAATTTCATCTGCTCCAAAGATATCTAGGGATAATAGCGCATCATCTACTAATCGTCAAAATCGGTTTTCACTCTTGCAAGACAATAACGACAAGCCCACTGCATTATCGCAAAAGTCTTTTAAGCCATCACCTATCTATCTGAGAGAAAAAAACTCTAACGCGCTTCTAAAAAAAACTATTGTCGGCCATTGGTGAAAATACTTTTCACATCATTCCAATTAAACTAGGTAATAAACTAATGAAACTAAAATCCAAATATATGATGAAAATGATTTCCGAAAAATTATTAGTGAATTTAAAAAAAAAAAAATGTTTACACTTACCAACTTAAAAGTGCTAAAGGCCTACAAATAGCATTAAAGGGCATAGATTCATATGTTGACCCCGAAGATGTAAAATGTGCTCTTATCGACAAAGGATTTAAGGTAAAAAATGTTACTAATATAATTAACAGAGGAAAAGTCCCCCAACCCCTATTTCTGGTCGAACTGAAGCCGAATGACAAACAATTAAAAAAATAATGAAACCCATCCAATTTATAGCGTAAAGTTTCTCTCACACCGAAAAATTACAGTTTAGGAGCCTCGTAAGCGTTCATGTCCCGTACAGTGCCATAATTGCCAATAATATGGCCATACTAAAACTTACTGCAAATTACCTACAGTTTGTGTTATCTGAGGTGAATTGCACGGTTCTGCTAGCTGTACGAAGCCAAAAGATCAAGCTGAAAAAAATTTAGTAATTGTAGAGGTAATCACTGGATGTCCTGTATATTCTTTCGTTAAACAGATTATGGAACAAAACCTAAATTAGCCCCAGCTCAATCAACAAACCCTTGCTCCTCCAATTTTCCTCCAATGAGCCAACCAAGTCCTTCACGTGTATCCTATGCCGATGCTGTTAAGACAAATTCTTTTCCCACGCAGAAAGTGTCCCCACCAAGTAATTCAACAAATGCTAACACAAGCTTTAATTTCAGTCGCCTTGAAGCCACTATTGATAATCTGGTGCAACCTATAAACAACTTTACTACAAATATGACTGGCATGATGCAAGAAATGCTGCGAATGCAGAATACTTTCCTTCAAGCATTAATTAACAAGCCATGAACACGTTAAAAATATGTTTCTGGAACGCAAACGGCATTCGTCAACACAAAAATGAGCTCGAGCACTTCCTTTCGGAAAAAATATTGATGTTATGTTAGTTTCTGAGACTCATTTGACTTCGAGAAGCCTCTTTAAAATGTATGGCTACACCTTATATGATACTAAGGATCCGAGAGGAAGAGCATGCGGTGGATCAGCAAGTTTAATAAAGTCAAGACTCAAGCACTATATTTTTGATAACATCTGTGCAGAACATTTACAAGCAACTAATATTTGTGTTGAAAATTTTTGTACAAATTTCGTTATATCATTAATTTACTCCCCTCCAAGATTCTCAATCACTGAGGATGAATACGAGGATTTCTACAAATCTCTTGGGCCTTGTTTCGTAGCAGCTGGAGGCTACAATGCAAAGCATACGTTCTGGGGTTCACGCCTTATTACACCTAGAGGAAGAGCGTTGTTCAACACAATTTCAAAAATGGGCTTGGACGTCATTTCGAGTGGAGAGCCCACTTACTGGCCTACAGACATACAAAAAATTCCGGATGTTATAGATTTTGGAGTCATAAAAAATATTTCTAGAGATTTAGTTCATGTCGAAGCTTCCTTAGATCTCTCCTCCGATCACTCTCCCACTATCGTTGCAATCTGTAACCCACTAAGAAGTGATTTACCTCACCCATATGTTAAGATGATCAATCGTGTTAATTTGCTGAGATTCAAAAAATATCTTAGTAGTCATTGCACGGAAAACATAATGCTAAGAACATCCGGTGATATTGAATCTAACATTGCGAATCTTAACGAAAATATTAAGCAGGCTGCTGAACATGCTACTACCTCCCACCAGCAGACTGGGTTTAATAGAATTTATTCTATGGATATTGAACGTCTCGTATGTGAAAAAAGAAGAGCTAGACGGGAATGGCATCAGCACAGATCACCCGAGCATAAAATCAGATTTAAAGAGTGCACTGAACGACTCCAAGAGTTGCTTACATATGAAAAAACTGCATCTCTTAAAAATTATCTGGAAAATCTCGATGTCACACCAGCATCTAATTACTCTTTGTGGCGCGCTGCGAAAAAGCTTAAAACACCCGTTGAGTATAAACCTCCTATGCGCACTTCGACCGGAGTATAGGCAAGAAGCGATGGTGAGAAAGGTAACTTATTTGCTGAGCATTTAAAATCTGTATTCACTCCCTATTCATGTACGGGTGCTGTTTATTTACCGAGTGTAGTTTCTCTAACCCCTCGTCTCTTAAGGTTTAAGCTGCGTGAAATACAAAAAATAATTGCTGAACTCAACCCGAAGAAAATTCCAGGTATTGATGGAATTAGTAACAAGATACTGATGAATCAAAATGATTCCAGACAAAGAGCCTACCAAGGCTTAGTCATATAGGCCTTTTAGCTTACTATCAACAATCTCAAAGCTTTTCGAAAAGCTGCTTATCAATATTACCTCGTTTAATTGGAATGATGTGAAAAGTATTTTAACCAATTGCCGACAATAGTTTTTTTATAAGCGCGTTAGATTTTTTTTCTATCAGATAGATAGGTGGTGGCTTAAAAGAAGATAATGCGCTGTTATCCCTAGACATCTTTGCAGCAGATGAAATTGTTTAAGAATTTGGGCTTCGCCCACGCTTTACCACAGTTATATATCTGTCCATTCCGACTTGGACTTTGGGTTTTGTGCTACTGTAATCTGTAGTGATAACTTGATTAATTGATGAACACGAGCCCGAAGGTGATGATATCGCTGGCTTATATGAAGAAGTTCTAGGCAATGGTAATGTTAACGAATCACTAGTTGGCATTGGGCAAAGCGAAGTTGATCACTGACGAAAAAGTGGCTTCACCATTAAAAAAAGACTATCATGATGTTTTTTATTTTTATTGTTTTCATTAAGAGCTTCAGAACTCATAGTAAAATGTGCATTTTTGCCGTTAGTAAAGTAAAGCATTACAAAAACATGACATGAATAAACCACTCATTGAAAAAGAGCTATTAGCAATACACTGCGGAATAAATTATTTTAAACCATATCTATATGGAAGACAATTTATATTAATAACAGACCACAGACCTTTGATTTCACTCTTTTCACATAAGAATCCTTCATCTAAAATGACAAGAATTAGACTAGACCTAAGTGAATATGATTTTACAATTATTTATAAGAAAGGAAAAATTAACACTAATGCTGATGGACTTTCGAGAATAAAAATTAACTCTGACATATTAAAACAAATGATACCATTAGAAAAAGATGAAAAAGGAAGAAAATTATTAGTAACTATGAAAAATAAAACTAATGAGGCAAATATAAAAGAAAACAATGAGGCAACTAACAATAATATAAATGAAAACAATACTTGCGCAACAGAAAGCAATATGGAAAAATATGATTCTCAGAAGCCTGATCAACTTCAAATATGGGAATGTATATCCATTAATGACGTTAAAAATATGAAGAAATTGAAATTTAATAAACTTGAAAATATAAAAGAGGCCGACATAAATATTGAAAATAATATTGTGCACATTGGCCGTAATGATAATTCATCGAAACCAGATTGGAATATGAAGAAATTACGTACCAAAAATATGAATATGTAATGATAATTCATCGAAACCAGATTCAATTATGAAGAAGTTACATACCCAAAATATGAATAATGAAATTAATAAGCTAGCAAGATTCAACGATAACTCAGCAAAACTAGATTCGATTCTGAGGAAACTGATATTTCAAATGAAGAAAGAAAATATAAAAGAATTAGCGCTATCAAATAATGATGAAATATTTAAAGTATATACAAGAGAAGAAATAAAAGAAGCATATGCCAAGATAAAGATAAATAACAAAAGTCCTCAACTAAAAATATTAATATACAATGCCCCCACAAAAATAACAGATGCAATATTGCAATATAAACTAATTGACGAATACCACAATGCCACACACGCAGGCCACTTAGGAGTTAGAAAAACTATCATCAAATTAAAACGAAAATATATTTGGAAAAACATGTCAAAGATGGTAAAGAAGTTTGTGTCATATTGTGACAAATGTACGAAAAATAAACAAAAAAAACACATTAACGAACCACTTACACTAACAGACACACCAAACAATAGTTTTGAAGTAATTACAATTGACTTCGTATTTCAAATGATTACCAATACATTTTAACCATGCAGTGCGAACTAACAAAATTTGTCGTTGCTCACCCTATGCCGACAAAAGATGCACTTACAACAGCCAAGACACTTGTTGAACAGTTTATTTTAAAATACGGACAATTTAAAGTACTCAAGTCAGACAGAGGAACAGAGTTTAAAAATGAAATAATGAGTAACATATGTTCATTGTTAGGGATAAGACAAAATTTTTCAACACCTTATCATCATGAAATACTTTGATCAATTGAAAGAAATCACAGGGTACTTAACGAATTTCTATTAACAACCGCAAATGATTATGAATGGGATAAGTGGATTCCATATTTTACTTTTGCCTATAACACGGCGCCACACATTGACACAGGCTACTCGCCGTATGAATTAGTATACTGAAAATTACCATCCCTTCCATCTGACATTGAAGACAACAATACAAAATTTTATAATTATGATGACTACGCACAAGAACTACGACTCAAATTACAATTTACACTAAAGAGAGCTGGAGACTTGTCAACAAAAGCAAAAGAAAATAGAGTAATAAACAATAAATATGAAAACAGGCTTAATTTGAAGATAGGAAAAACAAAAGAAATACACAAAAATAATTTGAAACCATACAAAACTTTATACGTATAAATTCTAGGATAATTATATAAGTACATAAGAATATTTTTAAAATACAAGTAAACTATAACAAAAAATTAAATACTAAAGAAAATTTTATCTATATTTTATATGTAAGAAGATAAAATAAAGAAAGCCATTACAAAAACTATAACTTCAATTCTACACTAATTAAACACATATTATAACAACATTTTAAAATCTTATTAAACTTTAATAAAACATTATATACCAAGATGAATTTATTTACACTTTATTTTAAAAAAATTATATACATTAAAAACATTTAACAAATTAATTAATATTGTAACTTTACTATGAGAATGGTACGAAAAATTACTTACTTAATTATTCTCTTAAGGGTGAGGGTGTAGTGTAACACACTTATAGTAGTGCACTGTAACATAAATTACTTGCATTGCTTTAATAGCAGTTCAATGCACAAGCATTGCAACACAACCCAAAATAATAAGAATGCTTAATGCAAGAAATTGAGTGACATACTTTTGAGTCACAATATTACCAAATTCCCTTATTTTTGTTGGTTGTTTAAAATAATTAGGGAATTCACAATGAGTATATTAAAATTTTAATGTGGCAACATTGTGCCATCTTAATTTTTTATTGTGAGCAGGCAACGATACAAATATACATACTGTTTATATCAAAGTCAGGCAAACACACATACGTCTTTATATTATTTATATATTAGTGTATAATATGATGGAGAGTAAAATGCATGTTTGTACGAATGCTTATGAGAGACTGAATTATTTTCTTCAGTACGTACTAAAATAAAAAAATTTCTTAAATTAAAAATTATTGTTGGATAAATTTTTCAAAATAACTTTTGTTTTGCGAAAAATACAAATATTTTTTCATCAACTACAGCTGCGCTGACCGTTTTATCATGTGTAGTTTAACATTACCATATTGCCATATCGAAAATGACATTCTTTTTATACTTTTAAATTTGCCACCAGGTAATAAATTTGATTTACACACAAACAAAAGCAACAAACTTACCAGACCATATTAAAGTATTAAAGTTGAAACGTTGCAATATTAATGCCCTAATTCAGTAAAAAGATTTAGGACGGTTTTGTTTGAAAATGCTTTTGAGTTCTTGTTTTTGAATTCTCTAAATTATTTACTTCAAAAATAGTTGTTGTCTTTGATAATGAAAAATAAAAATATTATTACCATGTCTTAAAACATAAAAATAAAATTAAAGTATATACAATAGTTTGAAAAATATTTGAAAAAATATGTGTTGGATATAATTTTTAGAACTAAATCATAAAGCAAATACACGAACCTTCTAGTATGGACAACAAATAATAATTGTTTTAAAGAATCATAACTGCTGCTTTTTTTCGCCCATAGACAAGACGATACAATCGTCGAACAGAATTAGGGCATAAGACACATTTTAAAATGCTATTGTGAACTCCCTAAATGTTTAAAATTGTAATAGTAAAGAAAAGAACAAAAGATAATTGTAATTATGCAAACGTAAGTTAGAAGGGCTAATTAAGAATTGTAAAACTATTATATAAGTACAGCAAAATATTAATAAAATCAGACTTTCATTTTTGAACGCAAACTGGCAATAACTTGCTTTGTTTTTTAATTGAATTCTCAAATCTTTTGGCATTAATTAATAAAAATATTTCATTCTATATGAATTGAAAATACTGAACTTATCCCCGATTAAGAAATTATTCCTTCCCAACTTAAAAAAAGTAATGTATTGTCCATATATTCTTAATAAATGAATGTACATATATAAATATATATGAATATATGTGAATTCATGTATGGATATAAGATTATACATGCGAAAAGTGAGATTTTTTTGAGCATTTTCATTAAAATAAAAAAAAGTGTTCCTCCTGTGGAACAAAACAAAAATTGTACTTTCAATACTATAGGCCAACAAGCAGATTTCTATATTTTTATTTATCATGAGAAAAAAAATCAGTATATTTGAAAAAAAACAGTTCAGTACTTTTATCAATATAAAATTATATTTTATTGACATAAAACGCTTTAACCCTTCTTAAAACAAAACTTGAATTCAATGTAAAATTTTTACCATGACAAAACTGTATTAAGAAAATAATATTTTTAAAAAATTTTCTAAGAAGAAACAAATTCATTATTTGCATGGATCAGAAATCACTAATAGCAAATGTTTCTTGCTAATTAAAATTTAACAAAAAGCTCAATAAAATTAACATTAACTTAAACAAAAATTTAACACCTTCTTCTTTTTGTCTTGTTTCTTTTTATATGTACATAGTATGTAATTTTATTTAACAAGGTGGTATTAAACCCGTGGTCGGCAAATTAAGAGAGCCGCGCCTTTTAATATACTCTTCTATTGCGTATCTGTACACACGCATTGTTGAGAACAAGTATCGCATACTCCTAAGAATCAGCGTTTCCAGAGAAAAAAATGTTTCCCACCGATAAGAAAATATGTGTGATGAGAATTTACTAAATTTTTTATTTTCAGAAAATGATTATGGCAAACCAGAAGAATATGACTTGTTCTCCCAGGAAGCAATTAAAATAGATAACGATAGATAACGGAATTGCTTGTTCTCCTAGAAAGCAATTAAAATAGATAACGATAGATAACTAGGAGGCGTTGTATGCAGTAAAGGGTTGTGTATTCGCTAAATACTGGTATGAGAGTTGCCATATGGTGGTGAAAAAGAGTGAAAGGAGTGTGTATTTGCTAAATAATGGTATGAGCGTTGCCATAGTGAGATGAAAAAAGGGTAAAAAGGATAGTGAATTGGATAAATGAAGCATGTTGATGTGAAATCTGTGTGAGTTAGCTAAGTCTTGATCAATGTATCTGAGTTTACCCCAAAAGTAATTAAATTTATCTTAATGGGTTTTGGGTAAGCAGGTGTGTGCTAGATAAGTGTAGATGGCAGTAGTGGAGAAAGGAGAGATAATAGCGGGTTGTGAGTTTGCTAAGTCTGGATCATTTTGGCTTACCCAAAAGTAATTAAACCTAAAAGTAATTAAATTTATCTAAATTGGTTTTGGATTAGCTAAAAAAGTTTTGGTGTGCTAAAAAAGTCTAAACGGCAGTAGTGGAGAAAGGAGATAAAATAAAGGATTGTGAATTGTTAAGTGCCAATCGATGAGGATTGGCTTATGGTGGTAAGTAGAAAATGCAGTTGGGATTTGTATTTAACGCGTAATAGTATGCACGCATAAATTTTTGTTGGAATTGAATAGGTATTTTGTGTTGTTATACATGCGAACCGCAGCAAAAAAAGTTAAGATATTTTTCATACTTTTTTTCGAATGCTTTGGGAGTGATAACGGCTAACAATAAGTAGTAGGGAACTAGCGGTTCCACACAAATTATTACATCCCGTTTACTTACATATAACATGCTAACCGTAATTAACATATTTTCTATTAGCACATGCACTCACAAATCTTGGAATTCATCTCCTTTTTACTATGAATCTCCGCACAGACATTTTTTCTTACAAAATTAACAATATAAAAAAATAATAGAATTTACATATGGAAATAATTAAACAAAAATATCAATTAGAAATTTTATACGAACACATGGCATGTGCTTTTACTAAATAACATACATATGTACATATTTTCCCTAAATCATCAAATACTTTCTTTTCAATTCGATAAAACAAACTCATACACCAATACTCCCACCAATACCTTGGCTGGCTCATCATCATCATCATGCCTGTATACAAAAGAACATATTGTAGTAGTAGGGAACTAGCGGTTCTGGGTCAATTAAAATTGTTAAATTGTGAGCTGAAATTATTAAATTGTGGGCTGAAATTGTTAAATTGTGGCTGAAATTGTGGCTGAAATTGTTAAATTTGGGTAATTAAAATTTGAAAATTTTAAAATTCTTGGAAATTTGTGAAATTTGATACCTACGAGGGTGGTTCAATAAGTCCGTCCGATTTTTAGTTTACATTAGGAGTTTTTTTGTTTACATTAACTGTTTTTTTTTATATAAGGAGTTTTTTTTTATTATTACATACGAGGGCGGTTCAATAAGTCAGGTTTTTTATGACCGTGGGAATTTATATGTATGTATGTTTGTGGGAATACATTAAGGGGGTTTATAGGTTTGAAGCTTTTATATGTATATGATTTTCTAATGCCGTCGGGATAACATCTTTATTTTTTTCAAATGCCGACGGGAAAATCTTGGAAATGATTTTTCCTAATGCCGACGGAAAATTTGTTGGTGTGTCTAGTAGGTAGGATTTGAAGTCTGGCTATGATTCTTGGAGGACGAGGTGTGTCTAGCTGTAGGAATTGAAGTCTGGCTGTGCTTGGTGGAGGGCGGGGTGTGTCTAGATTGTGAGACCTTAAGGCTGACCGTGTTTTGTAATATGTAACCGTGGGAATTCGGTGACGTATATGCTTGTTGGAATTTAACCCAAGCCGTGCTTGGTGGGGGGCGGGATTTGAGGATTTGAGGTAGATCGACTGGTGGAGGGTGGGGAGTTGTTGTAATATGTATCCGTGGGAATCTGTGTACATGTATGTATGTATGTATGTATGTCTGTAAGAGTTTAAGGCTGTCTGTGATTTATGAAAGGCTAGGTGAGAGTGTTCATGTAATACGTATCCGTGGGAATCTGTGTATATGTATGTTCGTAGGAGTTTAAGGCTGATTGTGATTTGAGGTGGGGGAGGGTCTTGTTGTGATAGATAGATAGAATGTGCCTATGTGTGTGTGTGTGTGTATGTATGTATATGTAGGAGTTTAAGGCTGTCCTTGATTTGAGGTAGGCGGGCGGTGTTATTGTAATATGTATCTATAAGAATTTGGGTGTTTATATGTCTGTAGGAATTTTTGTACATGTATGTCTGTACGAGTTTAAGGCTGATCGTAATTTAAATTGTTGAGATTGATCGATTGTATGTGACTTCGAGAATTAGTGTATGTATATCTGTAGGAAACTTAAGGCTTATCGTGATTTATGAGGGGCGAAGTGTTCATGTAATATAACCGCGCAATTTGTGTATATATCTGTAGGAGTTTAAGGCTGATCATGATTAATGAGAGGTGAGGTGAAGGTATTAATGTATATGTATCCGTATTTGTGTGCATGTATGTCTATATGAGTTTAAGGCTGATCGTGATTTAAGTTGTTGAGATTGATAGATTGTATATTACCTTGTAATTTTGTGTATGTATATCTATAAGAACTTTAGGCTGAGTGTGATTTGTGAGGGGAGGGGCGTTGTTAAAATAGATTTAATTTTTCGTAGATGAATTTTAGTATGTGTGTGTATGTGATTTTCTCACCCTAGTATTTATATGTACGTTGAAATAAATTATTTCTCATATGAACATTTTTTGCTAGAAAATATTATCATATATCTGAACTTCCCTAATCCTAGTATGTTTTTCATATTGGAGGATGAGATTGCTTTATATTTTATCAAGCTTAAATTTGTATAGTGTTAAAGTCTGTCGCTCAAAAGTTTGTTTATATTTGTATAAATATTAATTTCAGATTTTGCAAAATTCTTGTGTACGATCGTGGTGATTTTGTGTGTGTGTATGTGTGTATGTGTATCACAGACCAGTCAAACGATTTCGTTTGTTTGTTTGTTTATTTAAGTACATTTGTCTTCTTCGACTTTCGTCTTCAAGCGTCAATAGCTTGGAGAACGGTTTGTATGTTTTCATGATGTAGATATGTAAGTGCGATTGTTAAAATCCAATAAATACTTGAGCATGGGTAAGAAATTTGATAATATGTGTACATATGTACATATGGATCTACAAATTGATTTTATGTATGTATGTATGTACATACAAATAAGTCTGGAGCTCCCTGTTTAAATACATTTTTTTTTATCATGTGCTGTTGTTGCTGTTGTAAATATTCGCGTGGTCTTTTGTGTATAGATATGAAATATCTCGTTAGTTTTTTTATTTGAAATTCAAAAAACGTTGTTTTAATTTTTAGATGTATTTACTTAAAAGTTTGTGAGGAGTTTCTGCTTTAAGTAAAATTGAATTCCTCTCTAGTTGTAGTAACTATAGTATAAATATTTAATATTTTTTATTTGCATTTGTTTAAAGTTGATGTAGCCTATATAGTCAACGTTAGAAATTTTGCGGTGTAAAATTTTTTCCAACTATCATCTTTTTTCTTCACCTTTTTCATATATTTAAACATCTTGCATTGGCTTTAAAAAATGACAAACGCTTTGAAATGAAACTGAGCCAGCAGTCCAGCTTAGGTGATGATAGTTTTTTGTTAACCACTTTGCTTCCCTTTCCTTTTTTATTGATAAGCATTTAAAATCAAATGGCGGTTTTATAATGAAATTGTTATACTCATTATTGTTAAAAACATCCGCTACTTCTTTTTGTAATGAAAATCATTCGAAACCTTACTCGTCTATTAAAACCATTTTTTCATTCATATTACTTAATTTATAAGACTTTCAGGACTTTCTATTATTCGATCATCAGTAAAAATGCAGTAGCTGAGGTCCTTGCTTACTGTTTCATATTAAATTTCTATATCAATTGGGCCGCTATTGAATAAAAGGAACTTTTATCTTAAACTTTAGTGCATTTGGAAGTGCTTGAGATTCTTTCATATAATAGCTTTGTTGGAATCTTAGATACGAGTAGATATAATATAGAATTGCATAACGTTTATTTCTAATTTTTATGTTAAGATCATTATCATTTGGATATGTACTTTTAAATTAGTTAAATCATAATGAGGAAACTTGATTTCTTCTTGAATAGCGATCAACAGAAAACGAAATCGTTTTCTTACAATTTAGGTCTGGTCTCTCAACGGTTCCTCTAGTATATAAGATGACTTTCTATGTCAACATATCTCTCTACTCTTTGTCAGCGTTAAGGGACAATTAAATGTTAAAATTTTAACTCCTCAAATTGTGTTACTTCATACTGATAATATGTTTTCATTAATAAGGTATGTGTTTATATTATGAAGGTTACTCGCCTATGGCTTTTATTTGATGTTCTAGATGATTTTTTTTTCTCATTTTATTAAAGTTCAGCGTATTGTGCATATATTTCTGATATTTTTAAGCGCGCTTTATTTACCTGTCAGACAAAGTGTACGTATCAGTAGATCACTCAGTCTCTCTTTTTAATAATTTTTTTCTTTTAATATGCCACTACTATTTTTTCAGATTTTACTATTTGAAAAAGAGAATATTTATGTAATTTTTAAATGTATTCATATATACATATAGGTAAATATATGTATATATGTATAGAGAAATTACTTTATCTACAAAGAAATACATATTTAATAATCAACTATTCTAGAAAATCGATCTCAAATAACGCAGTTACCTCCACCATCAATTCACCGTCGGTGTTTTTATAGTGTCAGAAAAACTAGAATATCTATGTTTGAGAGAATTTTTACATTGAGTTTTTCTACATGAGGTTTGCTGGTTGACATCCTTGAAGTTATTGTTGACGTAGGCTGGGTTGTATCACATTCAGATGTAATCATTTCCTACTTAAAAAAGGTCCTCATTACTATCAACTATATCTGTATACATTTCATTCATGAGTTGGGTTGATCCAGATACAATTGCTGTCTACAGATTAATGATTAGAAACAAGTTTCTCATCACCTTCTAACAGATTTATATATTTTGCTAGCATGCATGCCTTAGCATGCTTCTATCGATAGTGACGCGAGAGTCCGACATGTAGTGGTGTTTCAATTAAAAATCTATACTATTAGATTTTACGATTTCGCTCTTTTTATTCTTTTACAAAGTAGATACATATTTATGTATTTCATTTAGCACAGAGTCATAAAATTTCTTTGCTTACAAAATTGTGTGACATTCTTTTAAATTTGCATGCTTAGGCATGCTTTCAATATTTTTTCTGAAAATTTATTTGATACTCATACAGATACAGATATAAAGTAAGATCTGCTTACATTGCATTTTACAATTTATGTATGCTTCAGCATGATTCCAGTTGACGTCCAGATTTATTCAGTAAGTTTGTTTGATACTAATTCATACACATATACATTCTTAAAGATTGGAAATCTAAGTCCAATTTATGTAGTTTATCTATATTTTCTAAAGATTTGATAGCTATAGAAATTAATAGAGTAAAGATCTATTATAATAGCCCATGGGCATATTTTATAATTTCGCTTGCTAGAGCTTTCGAAATGGAAAATGTACAATTTTCACTATAAAAAGTGATAATATTAGGTGTTACTGAATATTACACTGTGTTGTAATTTATTTTGAACACTTAAGTTTTCACAATATTTCATACAGGCCAACAAGTTTAGAGAATTTCCAGTATATTAAGTTAATTATCTTTCTTAAGACCTATCATTCCTTCAAAAATACAAACCAAACTAGATTTTTCCTGTTTAATTTTATTTTTTACTTTCATTAAATTTCAACATTTTGTTCATCTTCAAATTATTATATTTAGCAGCTTTTTCTCATTTGTTGAGTTAACTTTAATCGGAAACATTTAAATAGTGAGATGAGCTTTTA
This sequence comes from Nowickia ferox, assembly GCA_936439885.1. Classification (NCBI taxonomy): domain Eukaryota; kingdom Metazoa; phylum Arthropoda; class Insecta; order Diptera; family Tachinidae; genus Nowickia; species Nowickia ferox. Next base: position 50,162,451 of record OW387026.1, read on the forward strand.
TATTGTATACGAGTACATTAAGTAATTCTTTGTATATTTCATTTATATGAACCATCATCACATAATTCCTTTGGATGATCTATTAAATCATTCTACTATTGATGCTTTCATATTAAGTAATGTTTAATATTCTACATATGCATGAATTTTCCAGTGTCTATTAAAAAATTCTTTACAATCATCCATTTGTAAGCTTTTTGGTACTCATAACATTTCAAAAATATTTTCCACAGCCTAGGTTTTTTCGAATACAACTTTTATTTTCAACGGTATTGACCATAGAAACTTTGTGAATGAATCATTTACGGTCTACAATAATCAATAATTTCTATTTTCTGTAGAATAGTTTCCCATTTCACCTAAATCAGCTCCATAAAAGATCAACTATTCCTTTCATTACATATCTACAATGCACAAAAAATTTTCGAGATTTATTATAGAGTTCGTCTACTAAATTTCTTTTTAAAGACATTGAGTTATTGTAAAGATTTTTTGGAGAGTGTTGTGATCTACTTGATGCACTTTCAGCTATTTATACTATCATGTAGTTCATTTTCCAATCTATAAATTTTATCGTTCAGCTGTTCAATTTGTTTTTTCAAAAGATGATTTGATTTTTAGTATGTATTTTATAAATTTTATAACTATCTTCTATCTCTAATTGTATTTCACGTTGTACTCTATCAATTTGCATTTTAATATATTCTTGAATTATATTAATTCCTTAAGCTATATTATTAATTTGTCCTATAGTTTATCGTTTGGAGTTTCCAGAAACAATTTACTGATAACATCATTCTCTGTCAGTGAATGATGATGATGATTAGTAGAAATTATATATTTTATATAGTTTTCAACATCAAATTTCTCATAGTATTTCCATGTTTTATTATCAATCATTAAAGAAAATAAAGCTACTATTAGGACCTATATTTGACCATCAACTTGTATTTTATCTTCATTTAGTTTTAGGTTACTATCACCAAACTTTCATTCATTATTCAAATCTTGATGTGGGCCATAGCTTGTATCTAATTCAATTCTTCCTTCCAAGACTGATAAATGAGTATAAGTGTCTTCAGAATTTGAAGTCTATGAGTAAAAATCATCTTCATCATCCTTATCATCATTCTCAGTATTAGCATCATTAAATAAGATGATATTATCAAATATTGTTCCTTCTCAAAGTTTCTTTGGTATACTTGTCTCTATATTGACTGATGGCTTTAAACTTGTATTATTTTCAGCTTCTATCTTGATTTTACTTTCTTCTTTCTTGCGAATTCTTTCAATATTTCTAGAACTATTTATGAATTCTTTGAGAGGTTCTGTTATAGGTTTAAATGTATCTTTTATTGCTCACATGTATCTATTTCACCAGTTTTTATACTACGAAGCTTTTTCTTCAAGACATTTCTTGTCAACACCAACTGTTTTAAAATTTTCTCATCCATGTTTAATAATAGTAAATAACAGGTATCAGCTATTAGATCAGGTATCAGCTTTCAGATCAGGTTATCAGGTAACTGGTCTGGTTTTCAGATCAGCTTATCAGGACCTGGTCTGGTTTTGAGATCATCTTTTCAGGACCTGGTCTGGTTTTCAGATCAGCTTAATAGGACCTGGTCAGGTTTTCAGATCAGCTTATCAGGACCAGGTCTGGTTTTCAGATCAGTTTATCAGGACCTGGTCTGGTTTTCAGATCAGCTTTTCAGGACCTGGTATGGTTTTCAGATCAGCTTATCTGATTCAGATTGGGTTATCAGTTTACAAGTAGCTGCCCATTTATAACATTTATATGAATGCAGTTTAAGGTCAGATGAAAAACGAAAAAGTAAACTTTTATGTAGTCAAATTCTCTTTTTTTCTATAACGATCATCGTTCAATTCAATATCGTTGCTTATAATCAAAATCCATATTTATCCTTCCAACATGCTTTATATTTGTCTCATCTTACTTAAAAATTATAATTACATTATGATTATCTAGTATCAAATGTTTGGTGATTCTGGTATAAGTTTGACATCAGCAGAATGCATCAACATTCTTATCTCACTCCATACAAAAATATGTTTCTCACATCTAACATCGTTAAATATCATATCGGAATTACTTTTAGCTTTGTTAGGAGAAATAACAGAATGTGGTTAGTGAAACAACCTAAAAATAGTATGGTACAAAATTTTGATGATTCATCAAACGTTAGTTCAAAAACAAGTCATAGTTCCCCCTCTATCAAATTTTATTTGCGCAAAAATAGTTGGTCTGTCAAATTGTAAAAAAAATAAAATAAAAAATAATATGTTATGATTGGCTTGCTAAAAAGTCTTAATGAACTAAAATTTTAAAACATCTACATATTAATACTCAAAATCTCTCTATCAACCCAAATATGGATACTTAAAGATATTACATAATTTCATTAATTAAAGGAATCGGATAATACACATTTACAGATACTGAATCTGTTATTTCTCCTAACAAAGCTAAAAGTAATTCCGATATGATATTTAACGATGTTAGATGTGAGAAACATATTTTTGTATGGAGTGAGATAAGAATGTTGATGCATTCTGCTGATGTCAAACTTATACCAGAATCACCAAACATTTGATACTAGATAATCATAATGTAATTATAATTTTTAAGTAAGATGAGACAAATATAAAGCATGTTGGAAGGATAAATATGGATTTTGATTATAAGCAACGATATTGAATTGAACGATGATCGTTATAGAAAAAAAGAGAATTTGACTACATAAAAGTTTACTTTTTCGTTTTTCATCTGACCTTAAACTGCATTCATATAAATGTTATAAATGGGCAGCTACTTGTAAACTGATAACCCAATCTGAATCAGATAAGCTGATCTGAAAACCATACCTGATAAGCTGATCTGAAAACCAGACCAGGTCCTGATAAGCTGATCTGAAAATCTGACCAGGTCCTATTAAGCTGATCTGAAAACCAGACCATGTCCTGAAAAGCTGATCTGAAAACCAGACCAGGTCCTGATAAGCTGATCTGAAAACCAAATCAGGTCCTATTAAGCTGATCTGAAAACCAGATCAGGTCCTGATAAGCTGATCTGAAAACCAGACCAGGTCATGAGAAGCTGATCTGAAAAACAGACCAGGTCCTAATAAGCTGATCTGAAAACCAGACCAGTTACCTGATAACCTGATCTGATAGCTGATACCTGATCTAATAGCTGATACCTGTTATTTACTATTATTAAACATGGATGAGAAAATTTTAAAACAGTTGGTGTTGACAAGAAATGTCTTGAAGAAAAAGCTTCGTAGTATAAAAACTGGTGAAATAGATACATGTGAGCAATAAAAGATACATTTAAACCTATAACAGAACCTCTCAAAGAATTCATAAATAGTTCTAGAAATATTGAAAGAATTCGCAAGAAAGAAGAAAGTAAAATCAAGATAGAAGCTGAAAATAATACAAGTTTAAAGCCATCAGTCAATATAGAGACAAGTACACCAAAGAAACTTTGAGAAGGAACAATATTTGATGATATCATCTTATTTAATGATGCTAATACTGAGAATGATGATAAGGATGATGAAGATGATTTTTACTCATAGACTTCAAATTCTGAAGACACTTATACTCATTTATCAGTCTTGGAAGGAAGAATTGAATTAGATACAAACATCAAGATTTAAATAATGAAAGTTTGGTGATAGTAACATAAAACTAAATGAAGATAAAATACAAGTTGATGGTCAAATATAGGCTCTAATAGTAGCTTTACTTTCGTTAATGATTGATAATAAAACATGGAAATACTATGAGAAATTTGATTTTGAAAACTATATAAAATATATAATTTTTACTAATACATGTATAGAGAATCATCATCATTCACTGACAGTATGATGTTATCAGTAAATTGTTTCTGGAAACTCAAAACGATAAACTATAGGACAAATTAATAATATAGCTTAAGGAATTAATATAATTCAAGAATATATTAAAATGCAAATTGATAGAGTACAACGTGAAATACAATTAGAGATAGAAGATAGTTATAAAATTTATAAAATACATACTAAAAATCAAATCATCTTTTGAAAAAACAAATTGAACAGCGGAACGATAAAATTTATAGATTGGAAAATGAACTACATGATAGTATAAATAGCTGAAAGTGCATCAAGTAGATCACAACACTCTCCAAAAAATCTTTAAAATAACTCAATGTCTTTAAAAAGAAATTTAGTAGACGAACTCTATAATAAATCTCGAAAATTTTTTGTGCATTGTAGATATGTAATGAAAGGAATAGTTGATCTTTTATGGAGCTGATTTAGGTGAAATGGGAAACTATTCTACAGAAAATAGAAATTATTGATTATTGTAGACTGTAAATGATTCATTCACAAAGTTTCTATGGTCAATACCGTTGAAAATAAAAGTTGCATTCGAAAAAACCTAGGCTGTGGAAAATATTTTTCAAATGTTATGAGTACCAAAAAGCTTACAAATGGATGATTGTAAAGAATTTTTTAATAGACACTGGAAAATTCATGCATATGTAGAATATTAAACATTACTTAATATGAAAGCATCAATAGTAGAATGATTTAATAGATCATCCAAAGGAATTATGTGATGATGGTTCATATAAATGAAATATACAAAGAATTACTTAATGTACTCGTATACAATATAAAAGTTCATCTCACTATTTAAATGTTTCCGATTAAAGTTAACTCAACAAATGAGAAAAAGCTGCTAAATATAATAATTTGAAGATGAACAAAATGTTGAAATTTAATGAAAGTAAAAAATAAAATTAAACAGGAAAAATCTAGTTTGGTTTGTATTTTTGAAGGAATGATAGGTCTTAAGAAAGATAATTAACTTAATATACTGGAAATTCTCTAAACTTGTTGGCCTGTATGAAATATTGTGAAAACTTAAGTGTTCAAAATAAATTACAACACAGTGTAATATTCAGTAACACCTAATATTATCACTTTTTATAGTGAAAATTGTACATTTTCCATTTCGAAAGCTCTCGCAAGCGAAATTTTAAAATATGGCCATGGGCTATTATAATAGATCTTTACTCTATTAATTTCTATAGCTATCAAATCTTTAGAAAATATAGATAAACTACATAAATTGAACTTAGATTTCCAATCTTTAAGAATGTATATGTGTATGAATTAGTATCAAACAAACTTACTGAATAAATATGGACTTCAACTGGAATCATGCTGAAGCATACATAAATTGTAAAATGCAATGTAAGCAGATCTTACTTTATATCTGTATCTGTATGAGTATCAAATAAATTTTCATAAAAAATATTGAAAGCATGCTGTTTTTTCCTAATAGTTTTTAGGTCGCGATTTAAATTAAATAATTTATAATTTAAATGCAAGTTTAGGGCACGGTGAAAAAACTTTAACTTTTGAACAAAGAATCCACTTTAAGAAAAACAACTTGATCGCGTAGATATTGCTTTGCAAGTGATATAATATTTAATTTCAGTTATTTTCTTATGTGCCTATTTACAAATTTCCAATATCTTAACAGTACTAGTACATATGTAATATTACATAAGACTATATATTTATTATTTACTAGCTATGATAATTTAATATTAGGGTGGATCATATTTTATTATTATTATTAGTTTTAATTATTATATAAATTCATTCTTCATTATTATTATTATTCTTATGGCGCAACATTCCGGCCCCATTGAAGGACTGGAAGTCTTCAAACATATGGCAGAGGAGCCAATTTGTGGATTGGGCGTTTATAGACGCCGCTTCCTGTTTTGACCTCCGCCACCCTGACCTTGCCGTCGGCGCCTTCGATGACGCTCACGACTCTCCCGGTCATCCAGTGTTGTGGCGGGCAATTGTCTTCGTGGACTATTACCACTTGACCTTCCGTCAGGTTGGGCATATCTTGGTGCCACTTGACTTTGCCTTGAAGACCTCGGATATAATCGCGAGACCAGGCCTGCCAGAATGTCTGCTTGAGACCGCAGAGCAGACGCCATCGCTTGCATAACCTCTGTTTTTTGACGAGCGCGTCCTGCGGATTCTTGCGGCAGCGAACGCAGACCCTCTCCTATTATTAGATGCGCTGGAGTTAGCGCTTCTCCGTCGTTGGGGTCTGGAGACAGCGGTGCAATGGGCCGACTGTTGAGCACCGCCTCTACTTCTGCAAGCATCGTCTCCATCTCTTCTTGCGTGAGCGACGCGTTGCCCACGGCTCGCAGAAGTAGGAACTTCGCTTGCTTCACGGCGGCTTCCCATAGCCCTCCGAAGTGAGGTGCCCGAGGTAGTATGAAGCTGAACTTCACCCCGGACGACGCTGCGTACGATTCTACGGCTTTCTGTAGTTCCTTGAGAACTCGGCTGGCTCCGACGAAGTTCGTCGCGTTGTCGCACAAAACCTCTTTGGGCAGACCTCTCCTGGCAGAAAACCTTTTAAAATATAGAAGAAAAGAATCAGTAGACAAGTCGGATACTAATTCTAAATGTACCGCCTTAGAAGTGAAACACACGAAAACCGCTATATACATTTTTAATGGTGGTCGACCACGAATTCTCAATGAAACATTGACCGGACCACAAAAGTCTACGCCGACAATTAAAAATGGTCGAGTAGCTCTCACTCTATTAGTGGGTAAATTGCCCATTATTTGGGACATTAGCTTTGGTTTATAGCGGAAGCAATGTACACAATCACGAATTATTCGATTGCATTCTTCTTTCGCATTAATAAGCCAGATATTGTCTCGCGAAAGAGCTATTAGGGCCTTTGTACCAGCATGACAATTTTCGAAATGCAAGTTTCGCAAATAAAGTGTGACAAAGATATTATTTTTCGGTAATAAAAGTGGGAATTTAGTATTATATTTCAACTTTGCGTTAAGTAATCTCCCACCTACCCTTAATAGTGAAAAAGTACGTTTCTCTTCAGTAAATGTATGAATAAATGGTGTCAATCTTTGTATATTTGATGGTAATACCTGAGATTTCTGTAACTTAGATATCTTCTCAGAAAATTTGGATTTCTGGATTGTCTCTACAAGTCGATAGAATGACCATTTTAATTCAACTGCAGTAGGTATAGAACTTTTATTTATTTTACGCTTCTTTAAACCATCAACGAATCTAAAGACGTATGAAGTTATTCGAATCAATTTTTTGTATGATGAATATTTTTCAACAAGATCCAATAAAAAGTTTTGAGATCCTCTACTGCAAGAAACACATGAGTTTTTCTTGTTTCTGATAATTTTTGATTCTCTGTTAACTCGAAGTGTTTGTTAACAGGCCAATGAGAACTCTAATTTAGTAAAAATGAAGGTCCTTCAAACCAAATAGAAGTTTTTAATTCGTGGACATCACATCCTCTTGATACAATATCAGCTGGATTGTCCTTAGTTGGCACATGGCGCCATGAAATTTGCTCTAACCATTCTTGGACTTCCGCCACACGATTTGAAACGAAAGTGGCAAGTGATGATGGATGTGTCTTAATCCAATGTAGCGTTATTTCTGAATCCGTTCAGAAAGTAACACTTTCGATTTCAAATTTAATCATAAACTTAATTCGATTCCACAACTTAGCCAACAAATGTGCCGCACATAACTCAAGTCTCGGAAGAGATTTTGTCTTGAGTGGAGCAACTTTAGACTTTGCAGTCAGTAGTCTCGAAACAATTCCATTTGAATCGGAGTTTCTAATGTAAATACAGCAACCATATGCTCGCATTGAGGCATCAGCAAAACCATGAATTTGAATTTTTGCTGTCGAAGTTGTGTTTACGAATCTTGGGATTGTAATTGAATCAATTTCCAGTAAATTAGATTTGAAATATTTCCATGACGTATTTAGTCTCATGGGAATTGATTCATCCCAGTCAAGTTTTTGAATCCAAAGTTCTTGCAATAATATTTTGGATTTTGTTACTAATGGGCATAATAGTCCGAGAGGATCGAATAATCGAGAAGAAACTGATAATATGTTTCTTTTTGTAGCTTTCAATTCTTGAAAATTATTATCCAAATGAAACTTAAATGTATCATTCTTTGGAATCCAATGTATGCCCAGCGCCTTAGAAGAATCGGAATCGCTTTGTAGAAGTTTTTCATTTTGTAAAGAGCTCATGAAGTCTGGATGATTGGAAACCCATTTAGTGAGATTGAAACCAGCTGAACTCAAAATTTCAGTTGCCTGGTCACGAATATCAATTAGGTCTTGGTAGCTTTCAGCTCCAGTAAGCAAATCATCAACGTAAAAATCACTGCGAATAACTTTTGAACCAATAGGCAAAGTCTCTTTGTAAAAATCGCTCAAGTGAATCAAACATCTGATGGCCAAAAACGGTGCCGAGGCTGTACCATAAGTGACTGTGTTTAATCGAAACACTTTTAAATCATCAGATGGATTTTCTCTCCAAAGGATTAATTGAAAATTTCTGTCATTATCATCAACCGATACTTGACGATACATTTTTTCAATATCTGCAGTGATTGCGTACTTGTGAAGTCGAAAACGGATCAATGTAGAATACAATTCTTCTTGAACTGTAGGACCAACCATTAACAATTCGTTAAGTGATACATGCGAAGAAGTTCTACTTGAAGCATCAAAAACTACTCGAAGTTTAGTAGTTGTACTCTGAGGCCGCAAAACACATTGATGTGGAATGAAATAATGAGGAGTAATTAGCATTTTGTCTACAAGTGACATATGACCTAAATTAAAATACTCTTTCATAAAATCATGATACATTTGCCTCATGGTATCATCTTTGGATAATCTTCGTTCCAATGAAAGAAATCGTCGTTTGGCAGTTTCAAAGGACGATCCTAACAGTTTTGCATCAGATTTGAAAGGTAACGAGACTTCAAATCGTCCTGACGTTAATCGTCGTACAGTATTTATAAAATTATCCTCACATTGTTGCTGTTCCTCTGAGTACAGTTTTGTGGATTCGTTTGGAAGCTCTTCTAACTCCCAGAATTTTCTGACAATTGAATCAATATTTCTCTCGTTTTCTATAGCGTAACTTAAATGAAAAACATTACTATTTTTTGAGCCCTTTGATTGATTGTATTTTCCAGTTACAATCCAATCAAGCGAAGTTTTTTGAAGAATTGGAAGGCTCGGGCCAGATTTTATTTGACCTACACACATTAAGTCAAAGAAATTTTCTGCGCCAATTAACAGATCAATTTTCTGTGGTTTGTAAAATAATGGATCAGCTAATTCAACATTCTTCGGAATATTTAAGATATTTGCGTTTAATCTGTGATCAGGTTGTAAATTTGTAATTGAACTCAATACCCAGAATTTGGACGTAAATTGAGTAGAATTAACCCTCGACGTGACATTTAAATCAACACAAGACTTAGAACATGAATTTGTGTCGCTAATACCATTTAAACTTAATCTACCTCCTTCCCTTTTTAATCTTAGTAGCTGTGCAAGTTCCTCAGTAATCAAATTTGGTTGAGAACCGGAGTCTAAAAGAGCTCTAGCTGGTATTAATTGACCAGAACTATTTCGTACTCTCACCACAGCTGTTGCCAGAATGATTCTTTCATCCGATGATGAATAATTGACAGCAGCGTGGGAAGTAGATGGCTCTTGAGAAAGGCTACTTACATTAGAACTTGTAGTATATTTATGCAGCAGTGAATGATGAGAACCACTACATACTCTACACTTAGAAGACGAACATCTTGCTACTGTGTGGCCTTTTTCCAAACAATTAATACATGCTGGCACAGATTTTATGAAATCAAATCTTTTATTAACAGGCTCAGCACTGAATGAAGGGCAATTATTTACTACATGTTGTGTAGATTTGCAGAATAAGCATTTATCAGCAGATTGTTTTGTTTTTGTGCAATTTAATGATTTCCTAGTATTTTTGTTATTTGAAAATTCAGTTTTATTTTTATTAAACCTCGGTCTTGAACTTGAAGATTCATCCACAGAAATATGCTGGTAGCGTTTGTTCAAGGCGGCTTCACAGTCTGACCATAATGGGAGCCTTTCAATGTCCAGCTGTTCTTCCCATTTGGATTTTGTGACTGGATCAACTTTTGACATCACTAAATGTATTAAAATGGCATTAGTTATTTTCTTGTCATCGCCTATTGACAAGAGCGAATCGTATATTGCCGACACCGTATCTATCATGCTTCGCAAAGCAGAAGCCGAAGGTTTTGTTATTTCCGGTAAATCAAAAAGTTTCGATATATTATCGAAAAATATGAGACATTCATTGTCATATACCTTCTTAAAACTGGCTAAAGCTTTGGGATAATTTTCTTCGGAAATCTGAAAAGCTTTTACTGTACCTAAAGCTGAATCGGACAAGCATGATATTAAATGATTAAATTTTTCGATATCTGTCAACGTCGGATCATTATGTACCAAATTTTCAAACAAACTCATAAAATTCTTATATTCCGCGTATTTCCCAGTAAATTTGGGTAGCCTCATATTTGGAAGCCTGGAATGGTGAGTTTGTACGCTGAAAGACGTTTCAGGTATATTTGGCTGTCTATTTTTATTTAAAATGCTTAAAAATAATGACTTTGTGGTGACACAAATATCCTCAAGCTCAGCTCTGTCGTCATTATCAGGATCTAAATTATCCACATCAGACTGAAGCTTCATGGCTTGGTCAATATAATCCTTTAGAATGTCTAAGCGACATTCCAGTTCAACAGGATTAAACGAAATAGTCTTCTCTAGTATAGACTGTCGAATCCTTTCAATATGTTTGATAACTTTTGATTTTTTAACCATTAGTTTTTCTAATGTCTCCAGTTCGGAAGGACACTCTTGGCGCTTTTTAGTTGCCATATTTTTATTAGTTTTTTATTTAAATTTTAATTAATTTATAAAATTTAAAACACTTTTGTTAAATTGAATTATCTTATCAATTTAACTTATATTTATTCAATATATTATTTCCTCGTCGGATACACAATATTCGGAAATTTAATCTTTATGTAGATTACTCTTTTATTCACAAATATTTAATTGAATCAATATTCCGAAATTAAAAATAATTTATTTAATTTTTCGTAAAAACCACTTTTTACAGCCTTTTGCAAATATATTTATTTACCAAGTAAAATCGTTTTTAAGTTAATTTAATATATAAGACGAAGTATGAACACACTTTGATATTGTTATTTACTAATTATATGTAATTAGATTTTCGATGCTAGTGTGAACACACAAACGACTTTGTAATATTGATTTATATGAAAATTAACTTTTCGACCCTAGTGTGAATGGGGTTCACTGTTACAGCTGTTGTAATGTAAATTATTACAAGTGGTATAGGAACAACCGGAATGGAACACTGATCTTAATAAATTGATAAAAAGCGAATAAAAGGACAAAATAAAAGTGAAAATTTTATTATTTAATTTATTTAAAATTAATAAAATCAACACTCGCGAATAGTTTTGTGTATTTTTTAACGCAAATAAAATTATTTTAACGCGATGAAAATGCCGACGGTAAATAGAAATAATTGTTAAATTTTCTCTCAGTAATGATGAGAAAGAATTATGTGTGTACGAATGTGTGTTAATAAGAACAATAAAAACACTCGCGATAAATTTCACTTTTAAGGGTGGATTTAATTTAATAATAATATTAAATAAACAAATTGTTTCACAAATGTTGAAGTGTAAAAAATATTCTTTGTGTTCGACTTGCAAAGCGATTTGAATTTTTGAGTAATTTACAAAAATCTCTTAAATTTGATTAACTTACAAATTTAAGGGTAAAATAACACAGATATTTTTTACACTTTTTACCTGTTGTTCGGAATTGGAACTACTCCCCTGTTGGTTTTCAGCTCTGCAAAGAATACAGCGGCAACGGGGCATCTGGACGAGACTTCTAGGTGATGAGTTGACCAAATATGTAGAACAATGTTGATGAAGATGATTTGTAGTTGTTGTTGTGATTTTATGTTTGTTTCTTTGTTTGTGTGTTTATGTTTCTTGTCTTTTTTAACACTCAAACTTTTTAAAATGTTTTTTTTTATTTAAATTTTAAGTAATTTATAAAATTTAAAAAGCCACGATTATTAAATTGAATTAACTTATCAATTTAATTTATTTCTTATTTTTTCACTTGTCCCTGCTCGGGCGCCAAAATGTTTTTTCCTAATAGTTTTTAGGTCGCGATTTAAATTAAATAATTTATAATTTAAATGCAAGTTTAGGGCACGGTGAAAAAACTTTAACTTTTGAACAAAGAATCCACTTTAAGAAAAACAACTTGCTTTGCAAGTGATATAATATTTAATTTCAGTTATTTTCTTATGTGCCTATTTACAAATTTCCAATATCTTAACAGTACTAGTACATATGTAATATTACATAAGACTATATATTTATTATTTACTAGCTATGATCATATTTTATTATTATTATTAGTTTTAATTATTATATAAATTCATTCTTCATTATTATTATTATTCTTATAGCGCAACACATGCCTAAGCATGCAAATTTAAAAGAATGTCACACAATTTTGTAAGCAAAGAAATTTTATGACTCTGTGCTAAATGAAATACATAAATATGTATCTACTTTGTAAAAGAATAAAAAGAGCGAAATCGTAAAATCTAATAGTATAGATTTTTAATTGAAACACCACTACATGTCGGACTCTCGCGTCACTATCGATAGAAGCATGCTAAGGCATGCATGCTAGCAAAATATATAAATCTGTTAGAAGGTGATGAGAAACTTGTTTCTAATCATTAATCTGTAGACAGCAATTGTATCTGGATCAACCCAACTCATGAATGAAATGTATACAGATATAGTTGATAGTAATGAGGACCTTTTTTAAGTAGGAAATGATTACTTCTGAATGTGATACAACCCAGCCTACGTCAACAATAACTTCAAGGATGTCAACCAGCAAACCTCATGTAGAAAAACTCGATGTAAAAATTCTCTGAAACATAGATATTCTAGTGTTTCTGATACTATAAAAACACCGACGGTGAATTGATGGTGGAGGTATCTGCGTTATTTAAGATCGATTTTCTAGAATAGTTGATTATTAAACATGTATTTCTTTGTAGATAAAGTAATTTCTCTATACATATATACATATATTTACCTATATGTATATATGAATACATTTAAAAATTACATAAATATTCTCTTTTTCAAGTAGTAAAATCTGAAAAAATAGTAGTGGCATATTAAAAGAAAAAAATTATTAAAAAGAGAGACTGAGTGATCTACTGATACGTACACTTTGTCTGACAGGTAAATAAAGCGCGCTTAAAAATATCAGAAATATATGCACAATACGCTGAACTTTAATAAAATGAGAAAAAAAAATCATCTAGAACATCAAATAAAAGCCATAGGCGAGTAACCTTCATAATATAAACATATACCTTATTAATGAAAACATATTATCAGTATGAAGTAACACAATTTGAGGAGTTAAAATTTTAAAATTCAATTGTCCCTTAACGCTGACAAAGAGTAGAGAGATATGTTGACATAGAAAGTCATCTTATATACTAGAGGAACCGTTGAGAGACCAGACCTAAATTGTAAGAAAACGATTTCGTTTTCTGTTGATCGCTATTCAAGAAGAAAACAAGTTTTCTCATTTTGATTTAACTAATTTAAAAGTACATATCCAAATGATAATGATCTTAACATAAAAATTAAAAATAAACGTTATGCAATTCTATATTATATGTACTCGTATCTAAGATTCCAACAAAGCTATTATATGAAAGAATCTCAAGCACTTCCAAATGCACTAAAGTTTAAGATAAAAGTTCCTTTTATTCAATAGCGGCCCAATTGATATAGAAATTTAATATGAAACAGTAAGCAAGGACCTCAGCTACTGCATTTTTACTGATGATCGAATAATAGAAAGTCCTGAAAGTCTTATAAATTAAGTAATATGAATGAAAAAATGGTTTTAATAGACGAGTAAGGTTTCGAATGATTTTCATTACAAAAAGAAGTAGCGGATGTTTTTAACAATAATGAGTATAACAATTTCATTATAAAACCGCCATTTGATTTTAAATGCTTATCAATAAAAAAGGAAAGGGAAGCAAAGTGGTTAACAAAAAACTATCATCACCTAAGCTGGACTGCTGGCTCAGTTTCATTTCAAAGCGTTTGTCATTTTTTAAAGCCAATGCAAGATGTTTAAATATATGAAAAAGGTGAAGAAAAAAGATGATAGTTGGAAAAAATTTTACACCGCAAAATTTCTAACGTTGACTATATAGGCTACATCAACTTTAAACAAATGCAAATAAAAAATATTAAATATTTATACTATAGTTACTACAACTAGAGAGGAATTCAATTTTACTTAAAGCAGAAACTCCTCACAAACTTTTAAGTAAATACATCTAAAAATTAAAACAACGTTTTTTGAATTTCAAATAAAAAAACTAACGAGATATTTCATATCTATACACAAAAGACCACGCGAATATTTACAACAGCAACAACAGCACATGATAAAAAAAAATGTATTTAAACAGGGAGCTCCAGACTTATTTGTATGTACATACATACATACATAAAATCAATTTGTAGATCCATATGTACATATGTACACATATTATCAAATTTCTTACCCATGCTCAAGTATTTATTGGATTTTAACAATCGCACTTACATATCTACATCATGAAAACATACAAACCGTTCTCCAAGCTATTGACGCTTGAAGACGAAAGTCGAAGAAGACAAATGTACTTAAATAAACAAACAAACAAACGAAATCGTTTGACTGGTCTGTGATACACATACACACATACACACACACAAAATCACCACGATCGTACACAAGAATTTTGCAAAATCTGAAATTAATATTTATACAAATATAAACAAACTTTTGAGCGACAGACTTTAACACTATACAAATTTAAGCTTGATAAAATATAAAGCAATCTCATCCTCCAATATGAAAAACATACTAGGATTAGGGAAGTTCAGATATATGATAATATTTTCTAGCAAAAAATGTTCATATGAGAAATAATTTATTTCAACGTACATATAAATACTAGGGTGAGAAAATCACATACACACACATACTAAAATTCATCTACGAAAAATTAAACCTATTTCAACAACGCCCCTCCCCTCACAAATCACACTCAGCCTAAAGTTCTTATAGATATACATACACAAAATTACAAGGTAATATACAATCTATCAATCTCAACAACTTAAATCACGATCAGCCTTAAACTCATATAGACATATATGCACACAAATACGGATACATATACATTAACACCTTCACCTCACCTCTCATTAATCATGATCAGCCTTAAACTCCTACAGATATATACACAAATTGCGCGGTTATATTACATGAACACTTCGCCCCTCATAAATCACGATAAGCCTTAAGTTTCCTACAGATATACATACACTAATTCTCGAAGTCACATACAATCGATCAATCTCAACAATTTAAATTACGATCAGCCTTAAACTCGTACAGACATACATGTACAAAAATTCCTACAGACATATAAACACCCAAATTCTTATAGATACATATTACAATAACACCGCCCGCCTACCTCAAATCAAGGACAGCCTTAAACTCCTACATATACATACATACACACACACACACACATAGGCACATTCTATCTATCTATCACAACAAGACCCTCCCCCACCTCAAATCACAATCAGCCTTAAACTCCTACGAACATACATATACACAGATTCCCACGGATACGTATTACATGAACACTCTCACCTAGCCTTTCATAAATCACAGACAGCCTTAAACTCTTACAGACATACATACATGCATACATGTACACAGATTCCCACGGATACATATTACAACAACTCCCCACCTTCCACCAGTCGATCTACCTCAAATACATCCCGCCCCCCACCAAGCACAGCTTGGCTTAAATTCCAACAAGCATATACGTCACCGAATTCCCACGGTTACATATTACAAAACACGGTCAGCCTTAAGGTCTCACAATCTAGACACACCCCGCCCTCCACCAAGCACAGCCAGACTTCAATTCCTACAGCTAGACACACCTCGTCCTCCAAGAATCATAGCCAGACTTCAAATCCTACCTACTAGACACACCAACAAATTTTCCGTCGGCATTAGGAAAAATCATTTCCAAGATTTTCCCGTCGGCATTTGAAAAACATAAAGATGTTATCCCGTCGGCATTAGAAAATCATATACATATAAAAGCTTCAAACCTATAAACCCCCTTAATGTATTCCCACAAACATACATACATATAAATTCCCACGGTCATAAAAAACCTGACTTATTGAACCGCCCTCGTATATAATAATAAAAAAAACTCCTTATATAAACAAAAAACAGTTAATGTAAACAAAAAAACTCCTAATGTAAACTAAAAATCGCACGGACTTATTGAACCACCCTCGTAGGTATCAAATTTCACAAATTTCCAAGAATTTTAAAATTTTCAAATTTTAATTACCCAAATTTAACAATTTCAGCCACAATTTAACAATTTCAGCCACAATTTAACAATTTCAGCCCACAATTTAATAATTTCAGCTCACAATTTAACAATTTTAACTGACCCAGAACCGCTAGTTCCCTACTACTACAATATGTTCTTTTGTATACAGGCATGATGATGATGATGAGCCAGCCAAGGTATTGGTGGGAGTATTGGTGTATGAGTTTGTTTTATCGAATTGAAAAGAAAGTATTTGATGATTTAGGGAAAATATGTACATATGTATGTTATTTAGTAAAAGCACATGCCATGTGTTCGTATAAAATTTCTAATTGATATTTTTGTTTAATTATTTCCATATGTAAATTCTATTATTTTTTTATATTGTTAATTTTGTAAGAAAAAATGTCTGTGCGGAGATTCATAGTAAAAAGGAGATGAATTCCAAGATTTGTGAGTGCATGTGCTAATAGAAAATATGTTAATTACGGTTAGCATGTTATATGTAAGTAAACGGGATGTAATAATTTGTGTGGGTTTGATCGGCCGGTGATAGTATAAAAATTCTAATTGATATTTTTGTTTAATAATTTGCATATGTTAAAATAGTAGAATTTATTATATTTTTTTTTTGTTATTTTGTTAGACATTTTAGTGCGGAGATACATAAAAAGGAGACGAATTCCTAGATTTGTGAGTGCATGTGCGAATAGAAAATATGTTAAATAGGGTAAGGATTTTATAAGTAAACGATCGTGAGTGGAATAGGAAAGGGTTTAAAATTTAGTGAATTTGTTCAGCGTTACAGGTGTAGTGTATGTATGTCTGTATGGATAGGAGTGGATGTATGTATGTATGGATAGGAGTGGATG